>RJWJ010002905.1:0-93196 GCA_004363605.1 Indri indri
TATCAACTGGATCTCCTTGTTTCCAGCTTTGAGGTATCATTAACAATTAAATTGTGTATATATAAGGTATACAAAGTGACGTTTTGATATACAATGTGAAATGGTCATCACAGTCAAGCCAATTAACATCCATCACCTGACATAGTTACCATTCTATCACCTGTAATTTTAAATTTAAGTGTTAATTCAGAAGAATATTTTTATCATTAGTTATTATTTGCACACGATTGACCAAAACAGCATAAATACATATAAATATAAATGTTGATAAATATCATTAAACATGAAAAATGAGATTTAATTGAAATTACATTTCTTAGTAATGTGGATGGGACTGATTTTTAAAAATTAGTTTATGTATCTATGGATGAAGGTAACTTACTGCTAGAATGAGATGGGGTTCAGCAACAATTCCACAATTTATTCCTACTTTCACTGTGCCAGTTGCAGTCATAACCCTTAACTGGCCAGGCAGTTCCTGCTTCGTGACTCTTGGAAGGCAGCTGCCTTATTTTGATGTTACTTTGATATTGCCTTATTTTGATATTACTGGCACATTATTATAGATGTAAGCACTGAGAAACCTTGCTCACATAAATAAGTATGTAAGAATGGAGTTTTGCTATACCAGTGTCACTCAATTTGTTGAACTCTTTCCAAGTATCTACTAAATGTTACATAATGACCTATCAACAAAAATTATTTTTAATGATGTATCAGCTTCCAGCTCATAGGTTTTTCAATTTTAATAAAAGCAAAGAATTAGAATTATATGACTTTAGAAAGAAACTGTCACCAATTCTTTGCATCATTGACTTTCTGCCTTTCTGAAAGTAAAAGGCATTACTTATCACACAACTATGAATTTTACTTGTTCCTCTTTCTCCAACAGGCATCTTCTTTAACCTAATATACTTTGAAAAGTTAGTAAATTAATTATTTGTCTTAACTAAGTATTCATCATTACAGTATTTCTAAATTACTTTTATTTCAGCACGTTTTAATTAGCTTTTCATCAAAAGGTTGAAACTGCAGCTTTAGCTCGTTCAAGTTGTGGAAAATGTCTGCCATGTACTGTAATCTATATGGGAAAGCCAGTCCTCATTGTCAAACCAATTGTCACACATCGTGCCTCTGTCTCTCATGTGACATCTTATATTCTAGAGCCTCTCCATGTGACTTGGGCTTCTCATAGCTTGGTAATCTCAGAGTAGTTGCCCTTCCAACAGGGCAGCTGCCTGACAAGAGTCAGGAAGCAGGACCCGGAGCATGGTGTCACTTCTGTCCTGTTCTGTTGATCGGCGCAATCACAGGACCCACCCGCATTCAAGGAGGTGGAGAAATAGACTCTCTCACTAGAGGAGTCACAAAATCACATTCAGAACACCATTAGGATGGGAGAGAGATCATTGCCACGATCTTTGGAAAACATGATCTGCCACAACCAGTTTGAGAATACGTTTCAGTAATATTCAGAAACTGAGGAAACAATCTGGGGATGGGTTCAGTGTCCCACAGGCCCTACCATCATGTGGACTCCTGTCCAACCTCCATTTATCTTCTGCCCATCTGATTAACGGGCCACAGTAATTTTCTAGATCCTCGGGAATTGATGTTATCTCAGAGCCAGTGTCCAATAATCCCCCAAAGATGTACATGTTTCCTTTTCCACAGTGCACATTGACTGTGGTAAATGAGTCTCGCAGTGGAGTCTTGCTGATGAGGGCTAGAAGGGAGATCCAGGAAGTGCTGGGGAAATTTTTGCAGGGTCCCTTCTTGTAGCACACAGCTTCTCTTTCACTCAAGTTCCGGTCCGGGAGCTGAGGGACTCAGGTCTTAGAATTGGATGAGAGGTCTCAGAAATCACACAGTAATTTCAACAAGGAAAGTTTAATATAAAGAATTATTAACTAGTAGCAGGAGATGAGATACTAAATGGCGAAGAGAACTGTAGAGAATACAGGAGTGATAGATACAGGGAGCAGCCACTACCTCTAGGCTAAGGCAGGACACTCAAGAAAAGAACAAATCTGGAAGAAGCCCATCCACCAAGGCTGAGATTCAGACATTGGTAGAGAGAATGCTATGGTTTGTGTGTGTTCCTCCAACACTCATGTGTTGGGACTTAAACCCCAATGTGATAGTATTAAGAGGTGGGGCCTTTTGAGAAGTGATTAAGTCATGAGGGCTTTTGAATGGGATTAATGTCCTTATAAAAAAGACTTCTGAGAGCTCCTTGGCCCTTCCATCTCTTCTGCCATGTGAGAATACAACCTTCATCCCTTCAACCTTTTCCATGATATGAGGACACTGAGAAAATGCCATCTATGGAACAGGTCCTTACCAGACACTGAATCAGCTGGCACCTTGAGCTTGGATTTTCCAGCCTCCAGAACTGTGAGAAATACATTTCTATTTCTAAGTTACCCAGTCTTTGGCATTTTGTTATAGCAGCAGGAACAGACTAAGTCAGAGTGTGACGGTAGTCCATCGTATTGTGGAGAAGTTCACTGAGATGCAATATGGCAAACAGGAAACCAGCTGCTGGGGTGTCAGTGGAACTCCCTGGGAAGCCACCTGCTGGGAGGCTTGTGGAGCCTGCTGGGAAACTGCCAGTGGGGCGCGCTGAAACTTGCTGGATGGTGAGTCTCACCCTTCACTGGCCATTGCATGCTGAAGAAGCAAGAAAAGGCACAGGAGAATCAGAAAGAGAAGCCCCTCCCTTCTGCAGTGTCCTGCCAGTGCCCTCTCCTGGCAATACTTAACATTGTACTAACTGGCACGGGAGAAATGTTTACAGGGTCCAGCCGTAGTATCACAAAGCAAGGCAACGAAGGGTGGATTTGGACCTGAGAGGTGATAAATGGTAATTGGCACAGAAATCACCTCATCAATCCCTTGACATTTTTCTACCATCTTTTCATTCATATTTGCACATCAGGTCCTCCTTTCTTCTTTAGCCAGCTTAATTTCCTTGGTCAACTGCTTTATTCTCCCACCCTGGTTAAACCCGACAGGCTGCCTGTTCCTTTTCTTTACTCACACAGCCTGATAGGGCTGGATTGTTGGAGTCTGGGCACCAAAGGAAATGAGCTGTAAATACAGGGGGTGATTGTCTGAAAATGGATGTTTGAAACTGAGATTAGGAGGAGTTGTAGTTATTAGTAATGAGCAAGCTCTATGTATGAACATGAGAATGAGTGTCTGAGGCAGGGTGGACAGCTAGAGAGAGGCCAAGGAATTGCAAAGCTATGGTATAGGAAGGGATATGCATATGTAGAAATTCTCAAATAAAACAGTGCTGGAGAGAACAATAGATAGCCAAGATAAATTCCTCAGTAAATGAGGGACAGTGGAAAACTGCAACAAGAAGGCTGGTGGGGATGGAGTCTGATGACATGAGATTTGAATTGGGGGAGGTGTTGAAGGAGGCAGCAGGGAGAATGGTCTGGAACTGGCAATGAAGAGCAAAGAAGACATCTGCCCATCTTCATGCCCTGTGATACATGAAAGGTGGAGGTAAAAATTAAACAGCCCCTATTTGAGAGGGTTGCAAGGGAATGTCTTCCAGAGAAAGCCAAGTTTCCATTAGAGCAAGCCCCATGCTCCACTAGGGCATATGGTGCTCAGGGGTTGATGAGAGAAGAGACTGGGGACAGAGGGGACTGCAGAGGGTGCCCAAGGGTTTGGGGAGGCCTGGGAGGTGAGGATCGGATAGGGAGTGTGCAGAGCCATGTGGGATGGAAGTACAGAAGATGGAGGTGACATGGTGGTCTGAGATTATTGCGCTGCATGACGGAAGAGGAATTTAGGACATGGTGAGATTAGTCTTCGTGATCTTAAGGCAGATAGTGGTGAAGGGGTGTGAGTGTCAGGGGAGAGTGGGAGAGATGGGGTCTGCAGCTGCTTGCCTCTTCTCTCCTGCCAGGAGAGAAATGATCCCACCTCACGAGCACGGGTTTCACTCTTGACCCTCCTCGCAGAGATGGGGCAGCACAGCAGGGAGCAAGTCTTCAACGAGTACATTATTCCAGGTGACCATAGATTATTTGCTAGTTTTCCAGTGTCTGCCAGAGTCCCACACTGCCTTCAGCCCCGACTAGGACAAATAATTCATTCTAGGTATCTCCCATTTCCCTAAGGCTACTTGTCGCGACTCAGGCCCAGATAACAACTTCTATATGAGTTCAAGTTTGTGGTTACAGGTAGTAGATACTGACCCATCACTGGAAGGATATTGGAGAGTTCACATATTCAGTTGGGAGTGTTGGAGAAGTGGGGTTGGAAAAAGAGTAGGAGAGAAAGGGGTGAGCATGACAGAACTATCACCAAATCATGCCATAGAAGAGTTTGGTGAGGACACCAGTATACCACTGCCCAGTACTGAACCTCACCTCAGGCACTGCTACCACACTGCCAGTCTGGAATGGTTTCTAAATCAGTTCTAAACTGTCCATATTCACATGCCTGTGTGGACTGCCTTAATGCATTTGCACAAGCTCTCATGGAAGCAAGTTTCTGTCCTTTCTGTACAGGGAAGCAGGGATGCATGCAGAGTGACTGAACCTCTAAACATAAGAAATGAGTAGAGTTCCTGGTCAGAAAAGAAAATGTACTCCAGCATATAACCCACAAGATCTCATATTCATTTCCAAGGAAGAATAGCCTTTGTATTAGTTGAAATAAGGTTCACCTGTGAGTAACAAAAATCCCCAAGGTACAAGAAGGCAGGTTTTTTTCCTCTCTGAGAAATGTAGGCAATTCAAGTCTAGTATTGTGGCTTTATGGACGTAAGCTTCTATTAACACACAACTTCTACTTCATGGTGCAAGATAGTCACTCCTGCTCCAGCCATTACGTCTGCATTGCAGCTAGAAGAAAAGAGGAAAAAAAGAAGAAGTACCTGACTGTTCCCTTCAAGAATACTTACCACGAATTATAAATGCTGCTTTCGCTTAATGAATTTAGCCAGAATTTAGTCACAGGGCCACCTCAAGCTGCAAGAAGAGGGGCCATGCAGCCAGTTAAAATTCAAGGGTTTTATTATTGAGAAAGAAGGGAAGAACACATACTGGGGGATACCTAGATCTCTCTGCCACTGTTAAGATACTTTTATATTTTCCAGCGCTAAGCCTGCCTTCTACCTTTTCTGTGTTATCATTATTCCCAAATCACCATGGCATGGGAGCCACTCAACTGAGAAGCCTTGCTTGCCACCCTTCAACCTAAGGCTTCCCAGGACATCATATAACAATCTGCTCGACCACATTGCATTGCTGAGAGTTTCATTTCCTAATTCCCTCTCGATACTATTGCCTAATTTGCTATTTTCACTGCAGAGCATAGCAGGTAACCAAATCATTTATATGGATTACACATTGCATTCAAGTCCTCTTTCTCTTTCGCTCTTTTCATCAATGTATTCAAGGGTGCTTTCTTATTGAACTAATGATTAAGCTGCGAGTTGTGTACAGTTTTGCAATGACTTATGCAAATAAGAGTGAGGGAAAGTCTGCGGTGCTCTTGGACTATAGGATTTAACCATGATGATATTTTATTGCTGCTTTCAAAAATGCCTAATAGGTGAAAACATGCTCCTTTTACAGAAAAGACACATTTGGGTCTGATCAACCGTTTTTCTAAAGACACACCTATTTTGAAAATGAAAATAAGCCTTTATCGTAATAGTAATCCTGTACGTTAATTGTATATGGAGAGCTGGTAATAGGCATGTAATGTTCTTATCTATATTTATATGTCTATAGATAAATATTAATATATGCCTCCCTGGCTTTATCTATATCATTATATCAAAAAGTAGTTTGGAAAATATGCAGGAGGGAGAGAGATTTGTGAGATGAGGTGATATAGGATGTTCTGTAGAATTCCCACTTTTTAAATTATTTCCATTATCAATACTCTCCAAAATGGGGGCCCTTTCTGTACTCGAAAAACAAGTATGCCACTTCCCTACCCAGCAGGTGTTATGCCCCTCACTAATTTTTAGTGGGAAAATACCAGGAATTATTCACTTTGATTCTGTTTGGAAGTGTCTGGGCAAAGGGACTCTACAGTGCAGTGTTCTTTCTTCCAATGGCACCTGGCCCTGTGCCGGGGCTCATTGCCTATCGATTTTGCCATAGGTTTAGTTTTCGAAACACGTGTGGTAATTTTCAGTGACCGTTGCTCTTTCTAGTATGGCAGCCAGGACTGAAATGCAGATCAATCCGAGCGGAGGGACCACACTCTGGCCCATAAGACGCTGCAAGCACAGGGGAGAGCTGTGGCTATGTTGATCTCACTGGAGGAAGGAGAGCAAACAGGGATTAAGGAAGGGCTGGTGCCTGAGTCACCCCAGGGCAGTTCCAGGTCACATGTGCATCGAAACTACGTGACATTTAGATGTCTCGGGTCACCCCGAGGCAGATTATCTTCTAGTCCCTCGCTTGGCTTCACCGCTTGCACTTGGAAGCTTCCACACATACTCTTTACCCTTCAGAAGAAAATAGATGATGAGTATTCGATTGTGCATGAAGCAGATAGGCTTACCCTGCTCAGCTGGACTGCAGAAAAGCCACTGAATCTTCTTCGGTGACCTACCAAAGGGCTCTAGGAGCAAATCATTCTTCCTTCCTCTCTCCTCTCCTTCTCTCTTTCCCATTCTGTTTCTCTTCCTCCCTCCCTCTCCCCCTCGCCTTACCACATGCCTTCCTCTTCACTACCTCTTATGCAGCAAGAAAGCTCTGAAGCTTAAAAAACAGATGTTCTTTGCCATGCCATTGTTTGGGTAAAGTCGTGTGACACCGCGCTGCCTCCACAGTCATTCTTCGCAACTCCCACCTCCCTACCATGCGCCCTCCTGGTGTTTGGGTGTCTGTAGAGTTCCCAGTACATTGGTAATCAAATGGAATGCATCAGGCCTTCTGAGGAAGAGTCTGTTGTCCTAAAAATCTGATTCCCAGACCATAGCAAGTGATTTCAGCTTATTTACTGAGACCAAGATTTGGCAAATAACCATGATGTTCCAGAACCAGAGACTGTTACATAATCATCCTTCGGTGGAGACAATGAGGTCACATGTTTACCCGTCTAATCGCTGATCAGGGACATGTTTGATTGCAGATAATGTGCTCGCTAGCCCACAACTTAATTACTGAGTGTCTGAATCAACAAAGCTTTCAGATGTAGGTCTTGCCTAATGGTGCATCTGTTAAAGATCATTGCCTCTGTTCAGCATCTAAACGAAAGGTCTGGGGGCTACAACGGGCCATTGCCAGTGCTGTTCCCAATGACCTCTCAGGGAAAAACATGCCAATTCCCACGGTTTATTTTCTAGCCAGCAATAGACATTATTGTTTATATCCAAGGCCAAATGGAACCAGTGATTCCAGGGTGGCAGATATTGGTAAACCCTCTGGTAGAAGCACGCTCTTTGAGGAAATTAATGCCACACAACAGAGACGGGGTGGTTCTCTTCCCAAGCTGGTAAAGAGAATATGTTGGGAAAAGTCTAGAGAAATAGCAAGCAATAAGCAAAGTAGGGCTAAAATGTTGAGTATGTTGGTTGGGGTCCCTGCAGTAGACCAGGACCTAACTACAGAGTTTGGAGTCCAATGGGTCTCTCATTAAGGGCCGTTTTTCCTGGTTAATTCCTCCTTCTGAATTCCCCACCCTGTGTCTGTGGTTTGCCTGGATTGCAAATGGACCTCCCCCACCTCCCTTCTCCTGGGCCATCATTATTACAGCCACGATGCCCGGCAATGAATTGAAGACTTGGAAAAAAATAAGTTTGGAGGGTTTTTTGTTTGTTCTTCTAAGATTCGAGTCTGAGCCTATGCACTATCCTTATTATTTTATCACTGAAGACATCTGTGTTTGTTATTTCCTGTTTCCTGGTCTGCATAGTTAAATGTGCAACATGCCATTTTAAAGAAATTATTAATATAATAAACTTGGATCCACCAGATGATTTTAGAATACTAAGCAAAGGCCTAGTTGCCAATACTAAGCAAAAATTCCACACCCTGATGAGTGCCTGGCCTTCTGGAAGTTGAGATGTGTCTGGCTTCTTTGATGCTTCTTACCTCCCACTCAATGCGGGAAAATTCACTTCTAGCTGGGTGAGGAGGGTGAGAATCACCGGAGCCCAAGAATCTTTCTGTGTATTGTCAGGGCCAGAAGACACAATATAAAGCAAAGCAAAACAAAATCATAAATCAAGAACAAAGCCTTCCCGGAATTCTTTGGCCTAAAGCTTGCCATTAGCCATAAAGCAGCGCGGCTTGCGTGGGCGGGTGGATTGGAGGTTGGTGTGTTCTAAACTACTTCAGGAAAGAAATTCCTACAGGACCGTGTCTTGTCTGGTGCACCATTGATGCGTGAGCAATATTAAGTAGCAGGAATAATTTCCAGAGAAGTCTAGACCCCCATTTTGTATGTCTTGAGACCATGAGCCACCCACACAGTGGTGTTAAACTTGCCCTCACCTCCCCTACCCATCGCTCCTCCCAACCCGCAATCAGATTTAAAAATTTAATTTGAGAGTGCAGACCTGCTTTTGCTTTGCAGCTCGTCTGCAGGCATTTGAAGCCCAAGGGGAAGGCCTTCCTTCCCTCTGGAATCTGCATCTTAATATAGCCTCACTGAACCAGCGAAAGAGCTGGTCATAAAAAAGAGCCTTGTTATCTGATAGTGCAGCTTCTCCTAGTCAGTGGTGTCACTGAATTGTTTTGCTTGGGAGAAGTCAAATGTTAAGGGATTGATTTTTCTCCTCTAATAAACAAGCATGGGGTGAACGATGTGAGGCCAAGAGCATCCCGGAATCTGAAAATGATTGCTTAATTGCGGTTGTTTTTCTTTCTGTGAAGAACACCTTTAGGTGATGATGTTGTTAAGGCTGGAATCTTATTTTACGGCTGACTCCCCTTTTTTATAATCGGCATATTTTTTTTTTGACAGTATGATTTGCCTTTGGTGTGGGATCTAAACAAGTTTGGTCATTTGCTTAGAGAAAAAATGAGCTCAATACATGAGCTCTAACAGTTTTCTTAGCCTGGCACCATGCCAGTAGGTTTCTTTCTCCCCTAGTGAATTCTCTATGTGTGGCTTGTTGAGTGAGTACATGATTGTGTCTGAATGTTATGATGATATATCCTCTCCTCTGGAGAAGCACCAAAATTTCATTAATGGTATGTGAGGCAAAGAACTAGCGATGGGCCACGGATGCATACATTCAGCATCAGGTTAAAAAAGCCCAGGGGAGCATCAATTATGAAGTTAAATGCGGTTTCTATTTCAAGCTAGATTGCAAAGCAATGAGATAATGCCACAGGCCTTCAAAGGGAACTAATTTTAATTGATCAACCCGTAGTCCTTAAATCCAAATGAGCCCTATTCTCATTGTCAAGGGGGGAACCCTAATTCTAGGTCAGCCCAAGAATGTAGAAGAGGGGATTTCACAGGAAGGTACATTCAAATGAGTAGTGTTCCTTACATGGCCCTAATCATAATGAGAGGCTTTTTGTAAATCCTCTAACTGCTCTAGTTAAAAGTGAGGGATTCATTTGGGTAATTAGCATCCCCCATGCCTTGGGCCTAACTTTTCGACTACTACTGTGTCATTCAGCTACTCAGTAAGTAACCTTGGAAACAAAGCTAATTACCTTCTTCTAATCTGTGTGTCGAAATGGAAAGATCACACAAAATGACTGCTCGAGATGATTCTGGAGAGTCTTGTGTGTTCCTGCTGGCTTCTGCTCCAAAGGGAGAAACTTTCCAGTGTCCCACGAGGTCCTGGACCCAGCGGGGCCTTCTCCTTTCACTGGTGCCTCAAGCACAATATAGGAAAATCCCACGTGTTGGGGAGGGAGACCAGGGGGGACAGGAGGTCGTTTTAGGCAAGACGATTCTCTGGAGGAATTTGCTCTGTGTTCCCCCAGCACTTGGCATAGACTGACACATAGTAGCCTCTAGGAAATGTGAGCGGAGTGAATGTTGTGTTGCACTCAAAGATACTCGCCTTGCAATGGAGTATCTGATTGTCGTATCATTTGCAACATGCACACTGAAAACTAGGTCTGGTACTTAGACCTTACTTAAAACAATGTTGTTTCTAGTTTGGTTTTTTTCCTCTCTCTCCTAATGAACCTTCAACTTACTTGTACCTTATTTCTTCCCCATGGAAACATTGCATAATGACCGGTTGTTTACAAACCTGTAAGATAAATACAAGGCTGTTTCAATATGATGTATGGGTTTTTAAGGAGCCATTTAGCGTGAGATATGTGAATTTTTTAAAGTATACATTCATCGAAAGCAAAGATAAACGTATAATTTTTCCTATATTACACTCTATGTGCTGTCCAATGGATGACAGAATACAGAGCTTCCTAAATCCCATGTATAGTGAGCTCGAGCCCTAACAAAGTAAAATACATATTAAATTTGAAAATCCATTGAATTTGTCTAATGAATTTGTATTATGCGGCAGATTTGCCTTGGGAGACTGCATTAAAATATGGAGACAGTTTTTTATAATATTAAACTGGAAGTTAATTTTGAAACTGAACGTGCATAATTTATATTTAAACAAAATGAACACTGAGGTAGATTTTGTAACCCTATCCAAATACTCCACTTAGGACAGAGTGAGATGGCCTGAGGCAGCCCAAAGCCTTATTGTTTAGAACCTGTTCATTTGGTCTACTGATAGATGATTAGGCTGGCATATTTTGTTATTTTGTTCTGATTGATATTCCCCACCCTATATGTATATACCAGATGTAGATCACCAGGATAAGCCACAGCCCTGCAAAACGCCTGGGACCTGCAACCAGATGGGCGCCCCTTCAAGAAAACCTGAACACATCAGGCAGCACTGACTCTGCAGCCAGTCATGCGAAGGCAATGATAGTCCTGCTTTTGGAAAGCAATCTCTACAAAACAAAAAAGCGAGAAAGTCATCTACGCTTGGGATGTTCAGAAGTACATCTGACTTTTTACAATGGCTAGCCCCGAAGCAAGGCTCAAAGTCATTTAGCCGGAGGAATGGTGTCGAGGTCTCTGCATACCAGGTAGGTGACATGCTTGCTTTTCAAACAGTGTGATCTTGATAACCTGGCCCCTCAAATCTTCATATCGTGAAATTGCCAGGGCATTTCAGAAGATTACAAGACTTTAGAGAGCATGGGTGATTCTTTTTGGTCTATGATAGCGTTGGACATTGATTAAGTTGACATAAGAGGCTCTCCATCTTAGCGTCAGGAGACATGTTTCATCTTCGGACAGCTGCTGTACCCCTCACTCTCCTTCTGATCTCTCAGCTTTGCATTATTGTGCTTTATAATGAACTCTATTCCATCTGGGGGAGTTTCTGAGCCTCTTTGGGAGTAAAATGCACTCACCATAAAGGTCATCCTTGGAGGAGGAATATCAATGATACCTAATTCCTCGGGCATATTTAACTTAATATGCAGTGATCAGTCAGCCATAATCTCACCCAGGTACCCAATAATTCAGAATGAGAAGCCCCCACATAAGCAATATGGGATTTGACTGACTTGTATCTCATTTCTCTTCATATTAGGGAATATGTAGCTATCTGAAGATGTGAAAATTAATTTAGTTTAGAATCAATCACATTTTACATTTACTCAAATATTTATTTGAACTCATAAAAAGTTTATTGACATAATTTAAAAGGTGAAGAACTAAAATACATTCCAAATATTGACCAAACGCTGTGAGAATTAGCTTAGAGAACTTCCCATCAACATCATTCTTACACACATTGCCACATCCCTCTCCAGAAAATTATATCCCTCCTCAAAATTACACCACCCAGGTGGTGAATTCCCAGACTGATTTGTTCTGTAAAATGCCAAAAATGAAGATTAAATTAAAGTGAGAAATGCAGCCAACTAGAAGAAAGAGATAGAAATGTATAAACAGGCCATTTCTGCTAGGGTGTTAGGCATTCAGGAGGTTCATAGTCATCATACAAATATATAAAATTTATTAGCTATATTCATTTGAATCCATCCTTTTCCTCTTTAATTCTTCACAACAAGCCTGCAAAAAAAAAACCAAAGGAATCATTAGTTTCTTTCCCCCCCAGTTTCATTAAGGCATAATTGACACATAAAAATTATATGTATTTACAGTATACAATGCAATGTTTTGATATATGCATACAGTGTGAAATGATCCAATCAAGCTAATTAGCATATCCAGCACCTCATGTACTTATTTTTTTTGTGGTGAGAACACTTAACATCTAATCTCTTGACAATTTTCGAGGATACATTATTAACCACAGTCACCATGCTGTACAACAGATCTCTAGAACATATTCCTCCTATCTAACTGAAATTTGGTATCCTTTAACCAACATCTCCCCATCTCCTGCCTGCCAGCAGCCCCTGGCAACCACCAGTCTACTCTTTGCTTCTATGAGTCCAACCTTTTAAGGTTCCACATATAAGATCATGTGGTATTTGTCTTTCTGTGTCTGGCCTATTTCATTTAGCATAATGCCCTCTAGGTTCATCATTACTTTAGTTTTCATAAGATATTTGTAAGGACAGTCTATGTATCAATATGATAAGCATAAGTCAAAATTGAAGACCCCATTTTCACTTGAAAAATTCCTTTCTCAATTCCATGAATGTAAAGTGAGCTATGAGTCGAAGGTATGGCTATCAATTTTGGCTCTAGTCATTTAGTAATTCCGAACTAAATTTAGGATGGCTTCCCTCTGAAGGATTAGAGTATAATGCTAATCTTATTTTTATGACTTGAAAGACCTTTGGGGCCTAAGGTTAATTTGCTTTCATGGTTCCAATTCTTCACCCCTCCCTATATCCGTCCCCATTGCCATGTAACTTTGTAGCTTCCAACCATTGTGGGTGGGGTATAATTCCCCATGCCTGAGTTTGGCCACATGACCTGCCTTGGCCAACAGAATGGGGCAGAAGTGATGGGCGTGCCAGTTCTGAGCCTGCCCCTCAAAAGGTATCACATGTTTTTGCTTACTCTCTCATGCCTCTGCCATTGCTGTAACAAGGGTATGCCCAGGCTCGCCTTCTCATTCCAGGAGAAGGACAAGAAACATGTGGAGCAGAGCCACCCCAGCTAAAGGGCCCCAACCAGGCCCCAGCTAGAGCAGAGCCCCCAGCTGACTTGCGGATGCATCAGTGACTCGAGCCAAGATCAGCTGAGCCCAACCTAGGTCAACTGAGCCAAAAATACATGAGAAAGAATAAGAAATTATTTTGTTTTAAGCATTGGATTTGGGGGCAGTTTGTTAGACAGCAATAGCTAATCGATATGGTGCCATTTCTTTTCAAAGCTCTTGTGATGCAGGGATTCTTGAATATTATTTACGTACTTATTTTCCACTAGTTGTTGGTGTCATTCCTTGTGTGCTTATGTGAAGGGACTGAATCCTTCCTAAAAAATAGAAGGCTTACCTTTTTTTGTCGCCAATGATTGGAGAAAGAACCTTCCACAGACAAGGGTCCTCCTGCTGCTGAGGCAGAAACTATGGTTTGGCATTCTTCACAACCCTTGCTTTTCTCTACTACAAAGGCTGGTGAGCCAAATATTGTACTCTATTTCTCAGTCTTTCTTACAGCTAAGGGGAGCCAGGGGACCCAGTTCTGGCCAACGAGCCCTGAGGAGAAGTTGGCAGCAGAGATCTATTTAAAAGCTTTGCTTTCCTGTGTATTTCTTTAGAGATCACAAAGCCCGTTGTTTCACTGAACATTTAAAGCATTGCTGTGGTGCAGGTTGTCTTGTACTCATTGTTGAGATGAAATCCATAGAGGTTGAAAAAGCAAAGTGACTAGCTCAAAGTCTCATAGCTGGCAAATGGAAAAGCTGGGATTTCACCCCAGGTGTCCTGACTCCAGGGCTCTTTCCATTCCACTACCAGGGAAGGTTTGGATGGTTCTTGAACCAGAGGGAAAGGTAGGAAGGTATTAATGATTGTAAAACTGAAAGTGCCATCAACAGCAGTCAGCATAGGCTCCCATATTTCTCTGGCATTTTATTTTATTGTTGAAAGAACACAATATGACATCTACCCTCTTTTTGTTTTTAAATTCAGGATATTATGGGGGTACACTACATGTACTCTCCATCAAATTGGTACTAGGAGATCTACCCTTCTAATATATGTTTAAGTGAACGATACATCATCACTGACTACAGCTGCAATGTTGTACAGCGGATCTCTAGAGCCTACTCACCCTGCTTGACTGAAATTTTATGCCTGTTGATTAGCAACTCCCCATTTCCCCTCCCCCCATCCCCTGGCCACCAGCACTCCACTCTTTGATTCTATGAGTCTGACTATTTTAGCTACCTCATAGAAGTGGAATCATGCAGTATTTGTCTTTCTATGACTGACCTATTTTACTTTGCATACTGTCCTCAAGGTTTATCCATGTTATCACATATGGTGGTATTTCCTTCTTTTTCAAGCCTGAAAAGTATTCCTCTGTGTGTGTGTGTGTGTGTGTGTGTGTCTGTGTGTGTACCACAATTTTCTTTACTCATCTATTGGTGGACATTTAGGTTGTTTCCTGGTTTTTTTTTTTTTTTTTTTTTGAGACAGAGTCTCCCTCCGTTGTGCGGGCTAGAGTGCCGTGGCGTCAGCCTAGCTCACGGCAACCTCAAACTCCTGGGCTCAAGCAATCCTCCTGCCTCAGCCTCCTGAGTAGCTGGGACTACAGGCATGTGCCACCATGCCCAGCTAATTTTATTTTTATATATATATATATATACACACACACACATATATATATATATACACACACATATATATATATATTTAGTTGTCCAGCTAATTTCTTTGTATTTTTTTAGTAGAGACGGGGTCTCACTCTTGCTCAGGCTGGTCTCGAACTCCTGAGCTCAAATGATCCGCCAGCCTCGGCCACCCAGAGTGCTAGGATTACAGACGTGAGCCACCGCGCCTGGCCTATTTCCCGTTTTTTAAGAAATTATCAATTTTTCATCCAAGCCAGTCACCAAGAGGAAGTAAGATACCACCTCCTTCCCATCCTAGGGTTTCTGAGTGACCACCAATTTCATAGCCTCATCCTAGAGTCCCACGCCAGTCTTGTCTCTGACAATTCTTTCTCAGGCACCCCACACTCTGAGTTCACTAGACTGCATGCTGCTTCGGTAACATGACAGGAGTCTTCAGGCCTCTCCCTCTTTGCTTATAACTTTTGACTAAAATCCCTCCTCCCCATGACTGTGCATGTAACATGCTGAATTGTAATCGTCTGTTTATATGCATCATCTCACTCCTCTCATGTGTCTTCTGCTATAGCTGTCCTGCCACTAAGCTGTGGCCTTCTGAAGGATATGAACATGTCCTATTCATTATATCCCATTGCCTAGCATGGCACCTGAAATATAGCAGGGGCCCAGGGATTGATGAGTTGGACCACTGGAGAAATAAGAACAAGAAAAGAACTAGAGTTGCAGCTGCAGCCAGACCCACATTCTTCAACGTGAGGCGGCAGTAATGAGCAAGGGGTCATAGATGCAGTAAACCAGGAGTGTTGATTTGATGTGCTGTGTCCCCACCATGCTGCCAATTCGGCCCTAGGCCCCAGCCGTAGCCCCATCAGGTCCAGGGTATGCTCTAGCCACTTTACTGCTGTGGTCACTGTGCTGGGTGACATATGGCCAGTCTCTCTGACTAACTGAGAGGCCTATGACAAGCTGCCCTTGAAGCCAAGACATTCCTTGGGCTTCTCTGAACAGCATGGACGGGGTGATGATCCATAGCAAATTGTCACTGAAGCATGTTCTATGAGGTGTGATTTTCTCCAAGAAGTGTCCAGGCTGTGAAGCACCATCTGCAACCCAGACATGGGTACAGTTTATGTGACAGGCTTGATATATCATCATGTATCTGCCCCAGGTAGGTGAAGTTAGGGCTATGCTGAGAAATACAGGGTGGGCAATTTGCATTTTAAAAGCCGTATGATGCCCCTCATGACTAGGCTCATTTTGTGGGCCTCTCTGGCTTTAAGATGGTTTTGTAAACACAGGGAAATCTCAATCCAGTTTGCCCCGACCACCATGACCACTGTGAGATGACCATATTATTTAGAAAAATAAATGCATGGAATTCTTCATCAGACACCAGCCCCAGGGGAACTTGCTCTTCCCCTTCACTCACTGGGCCTGGAAAACTGGGGTCGAAGAGGGGGATGCTAGGCCAGTGCCTTCAGCCTCTGCTTCATCTGGGGGTGGAGAAACAGCCGATGGTGGTGGTGCCAGTTTTCAGCACCTACTATGTGCCAGGCACTCCACCACTGACTTTACACAGTTACCTCGTTCAATCTACAAAGTGAACCTGATTCTTCCTTGTAGAAGGAGCCAGGCATGAGGCAGCAGACAGAAGAGCCACTGCAGTTGTCCTCTTGCAGGTCACCCTGTCCCCTCCCCTACCCCTCCTTCTCCAGCGTCCCAGTAGAATTAAAGAGGGCCCAGCAAGCCTGGACACAGGCCTCTGCTGACAGATAAGATCAGAAACGGTCCTTCCCAGAGTACAAAGCCCCCAGAGGGCCAGAGTCTCCATCCCTGGCCTTGTGGGACTCAACATGTGCTTGGGATGTCCATGTGACACAGGAATAAAAAAATTCAGGAATCCGGAGACCTGGGCTCCCTGCTCTGTGTCAGGGATCAAATTTAGAAATGAAAAACAATGGGAAGGGATCCAAAGCTAAAACTGCCCATGCTGTAAAGCACACTTGTTTGTCGGATGCTGGAATGCAAGTGTGTTGGGCTGTCTCCAGGGCCATGCTGCTTTGCTGCCTAGACAGCAGCTGTCAACTATTTTCCTGTGTCCTGTTCTCCTGTAGGGGACATTTGTGAGGATGATGGGGAAGGTGAGGCACCCAGCTGAAAAGTCACTCTCCAGTTACTCTGCACACCTTTTGTACTCAAATCAAAAAAGACACAGAAGCCCAACCTCTAGTTTACATTTGGGAAGGACACGCCTTGGCTGATACGAGGGCGATACACCAAATATCTCCCTTGTGTCACCCTAAGTCCAGACTGAGGAGCATGTGATGTTTGTGCCTTGCCATGACCCATTTATAGCTGTGTTACTCATAGTCACTGTGGCCCCACATATATCATGTGGGAAATGGAGTCCACGCGACACTTGTCTGCATTTGGTCCTTTAACCAGACACTCAGGGGCAGTGCAATGATTACTTCTTCCTACACAGTGCTAAATCATAGAGCCATAAACACAGTGACACTCAAAAGCAGTTGAGAGAATGGGGTGCCCCATGCTCTGGTTCCATATGCAATGGCCAACGTGCACCCAGAGCAAGCTGTTTAAAGCTCTGGAGTTCATTAGAGGGCATTGGAAATAAGACAAAAACCTGACATTTGTGGAGACCTCTAGTTTATGAAGCACATTCACACACGTTGTCCCCTGTACTCATCACCACTACCCTGAGGAAGGAGGTGCAAGCTACAACTAAGGCTCATAAGGAATATCACATACCCAAGGTCAGAAAGACAGGATGTGCTCAGCCTGGAATTGCACCCAGGCAACTCCAAACCTAGAGCTCTCTTTTGTGCCAAACAGCCACCCATAAAGTCAGAGAAACAAAACTCTTAAGTAAAAAATTAGAAAAGTTTTTTACCTAAACGATAAAACATCCACCAAAATTGACTTTCGCAACTCATAAAGCCTTTGGTGGCTAAAGTGAAAATTCAGATGTTTCTACCAATAACTCACATAAAACCAGGGAAGATGAGGCAGGCACAAAGAGCAGGACGTTTGGGTCAAATTCTGCACCTGAAATCCAGATTACAGTAGTTTGATATGCAGGACCTAGAGAATTTGACCATAAGGAAAAGACAAATTGCATATACAGGTCAAATCTCATTTTAAAAATGTCAAAAAGAGGTTTTTAATCCTATTGTATTGCGAGTTTGTTGTATTGCATGCGAAGGCAGAGTTAGGGGCTGGAGACTGAGATACGACATTTAATTTGGTGAGATCTTGGTGGAGGAAAGGGGTGTTCATCTAAGACCAGTCACCACTGGTGGCTCTGGGTTTTGTGGGAAATTTCTCTCCATCCATCAGAACCTAGTCCTCCCTGTTTCTAAAGGGGCCACAGATTTCACTGGAGCAATACTGACCCAAAATTTCCCTACCAAAGCAGAGCTACATAACACCTAGAGGTACACAAAGTGATAAACAAGTCAAGGAGACTGCTGTCTCAACCAAGAGGTTCTGAGATTTTTCAAATATGACAAAATCCTTCTATGTTGTTTACGCCTTAGCATTCGAAGCCTGGGACAATGGTGCTTACATCAGAAATACCCCAAATCCTCCTACAACTGTCTAGCAATGGTTTGTGGCAGCCAGGGGTTCTGGAACAACCAAATGGAAAACCTATTTCTTGACATATAGTTAACAGAACATGTGAAACAAATATAGGCCTCCCTGCCTTCTGATAATGCATTTCTGGAAACCACATTGTCATAGAGATCACCTTAAAGTTGACTGACTTTGTTTTTATAGTAATAATGATTATAATGAATGATCTAAAGACTCAGTAATCAAACAAAAAAATATGGCCTTTGATATACTATCAGGCAAAGATATAACTATACAGCTTTATAATCTTTTAAAATAGTAAAGCTATTTTCAAAAATGAATGGAATTAGAGTTTTAGTATTGCTCCTCATTTTAGAAATTAGGGAATTAAGATCCAGAGATGTTGAGTCACTTGTCCAACATCACACAGCTGGTTAATGGCTGATCCAGGATGAAAAGCCTGTCTGGAGCTCTTTCCCCCTCCATTCAATTCTTTTTCAAAACTTGTATAAATGGGCCTAAGTCATCTGTACATATTGACAGTACATTAGAGGTACCTTGTATGAACTGATACAGAAATATATCTGTAATATATCAAAAAGTTGACTTACCAAATATTTGTGCACTTGTTCTAACGAACACCAAAATTTAATTTAAAAATATTTCTTGCCTACTCAGAATTTAGCAGCGTTTAAAAAAAAATACTTTATATAGAGTAAAAAGTGCAAATCTTAAGTGAAGTTGATGAATTCTTTTACTATGTATATACCCATGTATGGCTTTCATTTTTACACAGCTCTTAAATCCTACCATATATGCCAGGGTATCCTCAAAGTTTTATTCATTTGTTTGAGAAATACTAGTTCCAAGAGATAATAAAATGAGTTTCACTTTTAAAAGAAAGGGGGAGGGGAAGAGAGGGGAAAACTAAACAATCCATGATCAGATGAATTGAGAAATATTGGGTTAAGCAAAGATAAACCACTTTCTTAGTTTTAGGGCTCCTCAGAGCTTTAAATACAGAAATGTATGTTGTGGGTGTTGGCTATGGCGACGATACCATGTAACATTTTCAGAATTTACTACACCACTGAAGCATTTTTCCAGTTTTCTACTGTCTCTATTCTTTTTTGTCTATCATTTATTATATCACAAAGAGTATCCACAGTATTTCATCAGGTAGCTGCACCAGAGTTTGCTTAACAGGAATCCTATTATTGGACACTTAGGTTCTTAATCAATTTTGCTATCATGAATGAACAAAACTTTGGAGATTTGGGATCTTGTTTATAGGCTGTTGTAAATCACTCCCAAAGGTAGGGTGTGTGTTTGGCGAGGAGAGGTTAAACCGCCTAGAACAGGAGCTCAAACTTGGCTGCACATTAGAATCATCTGGGAGTTTTTAAACATCCCAAAGCTCAGGCTGCCCCAAACCAATTATTAATACATCAGAGTCTCTGGGGGTGCCAGGAGTTTTTTGAAAGCTACCCAGGTGCTCTGATATGCAGCCGAGGTTGAGAACCGTGGGCCTCGAAGGGCGTCTCAGTCTTCAATGTCCATGTGAATCACCTAGGGGGTCCTGTGAAATGGCAGATTCTGACTCAGGAGGTCGGTGTGGCATCTGAGACCATACCTGTCTGGCAACCTCCCAGGGGATGCTGTTGCTGTTGGTCCATGGACCACTTTGAGAATGAAGGGTCTAGAGCAGTTCTCAATGGGGGTGGAGGGGGTGATTTGGCCTCCTGGTGGACATCTGGCAATGCAGAGACATTTTTGGCTATTACAACCAGGAGGGGGAGGGTGCTACTGGCATCTGGTAGGCAGAGGCCGTGGCTGCTGCTCACCGGCCTACAGCGCCCAGGACAGCGCACAACAGAGTTGCCAGCCCAAATGTCAATAGTGCTAAGGCAGAGAGAGCTGTTTCTGGTGAGAGAAAATGATCCTAAACCTGAGCTGGGGCAGAGCTTTGTACTCTGGTGTGTTAAGTGGTCCCTTCTGGGAAGCATCGCTGATAAAACATATTAGCGATTATCAGTGATTTTTTTAAATCAACTTTAATGAGATTAAGAACCTTTTTTTTTAACTTTTTACTATAGATCTATTTGATATTGGAACTGAGTCTACAAGTTCAGATCCACACGTAACAGTTTGCTTCATGGTTGTCAGAGGCTAGTGTGCATTATTTCTGAGGATTACATCCAAGACTATGCAGAAAATATGGACAGCTAGATGGACATAATCATTAAGACAAGAGACTCTAAAATGCGCCTTAGTGTTCACATGATTGATCTAAGATAGGGACCCTTCTAAGGTGGGGACCTGAGTGATTGATCTAAAGCAGGGTGGCTTCCTGCCACCAGGCGCTAACTGGGCTACATGTACACTAGGCACCTGGGACAGAAACTGGCTTGGAACCAAAACCTAGGGAGCCTGCCCTCCCAGTGGTGACCTCCCTGTGCCCAGCCCCACCTCCAAGTGTCTGCTCTTCATGAAGGACCAGGTGGTAACAGGGCTGATGTAAGCAGCAGAGGCCTGTGGTGGCACTGGGCAAACCCATGACATACGAAGTGGGGAAACAAAGTCCAGGCGAAGTAGCTCCTCTTGTCTCCTTAACACTGTGAGTGGAAAGGGAGGGTGTGGGCACCAGGAGGGGAGAAGAAGATGAGCACCGTTCATCCGGGGATTAGCCAGCCCAAGTCTCCTCCCTTCTTGGCAGCTCCAGAACATTCCCTTTGGCTGACAGCCACAGAAATGAGCACCTGCCAAGAGGCATGGAGGAAAAAGAAAACGAGACACCAAAAAGAGCCCCCCAAACAAACAAAAATCCACAGCCCAGGAGAGCAGAGGAACAAACAGAACTCCTGGACCAGGGTCACACCAGATTCTGGAAACATCCTGCACCCTGCACCCCAAGGAAGGGAAACACAATCCAATGTCTTAGTGCTTTGCTCAAGGGAAACTGCCACCCCACCCTGAGACTCCAACTCACTGGCCTTTAGTGTCTTTTTAATCTTTTTAGTTTTTTTTCCTTTAAATACCCAAATCATCAATTTTCAAAGTTTAAAAAAATCTAAAACTGCCACAAAAATTGATGAGGCAAGCCCCAGGCCTGACTTTTCCACCTGGTAACCTGCTCTCCCACAGGCCGCGCCACCAGAGCCCAGCCCGGCACCGTGGGGGCAACCATCCCGCGGCTGTTTCGCCTTGGACTGCTCCGAATAAATGTTGCAGATTAGATTTACCTGCCTCGCTACATCCGCCTTGTAACAGTGTTTAATGATCACTTGTAACTGGTCTCAAAATGTTATCTGATCACATTTTTTCCTAATTCCAAGTTTTCGAACTGGATTTTTGAGACCTCTTTAAGCAACTTTGAACTAAAGCTTTGGCATGTGTTTGCAATCAATTCACCAAGAAAATTGCTTTAACTCCCTTTGCCTTGCCAGTCTCCAAGCTGGTTCCCAGGTGGGACCCTGTCTCTACAGTCAGCTAATGTTTCCTGAGTGCCTGCTGTGGAGACAGTTTCATGGCAGACTCTGCCCTCAAAGCTCGGTTCTCCTGCTTCCTGCCTGTGCCACTTTGGGCAAGTTACCTAACAACATGAACCCCAGTGTTCTTCTGAAGGCCAAGGAAATAACAGTGTCAAGCTCACGGGATGGTTGTGAGGATATCATTAAAGCATTTAGTGAATACCTCACACATAGTCAATGTGCACTATTACTATTATTCTGCGACAAAGACCCACAAAAAGCCTGTAAATCTCCACATCCCTTCCCCCTCCTCTATCTTCCAAACAAGATTCAGTCTTTGTTATCTTGGCTTCAAGTTCTTTGTGGTGCTGATGATTGAGGGAGATCTAAATGGGTGAAGAGGAAAACTGAAAGGAGCAGATTGAGTCTATAGAGCAAAAAGAAGGGCTTGGGGACTCAGGGGAAAATCAGATTTCTTGGAAAGAAAGAAGAGAGATTCGAGGTAAGAAGTATCTAGGATGAAGGGATCTTAGGCTGATAATAAGAGGACTTTTAGATAGTTTTACTATGTGTTTTACTATGTAAATCTTTCTCAGGTGAAGATCTGCAATCCTTTTGGAGGCCATTTTTGGAAATCAACTTACGTTTCTTTTGGATGTGGCTCTGTGCTTAAATGTGCTTCTTAAAGGTGGAAACCAGAACTCCCAGTCTTATTTGGGTTACATTATATGCTAGAAAATGTACTAGGCACAGTGGATACACTAGTGGACAAGTCAGACCACTTATCCTCCTTCATGGAATTTAAGATCTAGAAGGAAAGTCAGATGATAAAGTAAGTGATGGTGATCCAGTCCTCCATGGTGATGGGTGCCGCTAACATGGGACAAACACAGGAAACTGCAGATGTTCTATACAGTGTACAGGGCAATGGGAAGGCTTTTCAGAAACAGGATTTAACTGAGACTTGAGTGATGGGTAGGAGTTAGCCAGCTAGTGAGTAGGGGAGGGAAGAAAGACTGAAAAAGAATATTCTGAGCATGTGTAAAGGCCTGGAGTCAGCACGGCACCTCCATGAACTGAGAGAAGTTCACTAGGGTTGGAGCAAGGAATGTCCTGGGTGGGCAGAAATGCCAGATGAGAAAAGCCTGGCGAGTCTGATCCAGTTAATGCAGGCCCTAAGGGCAATGGGGAGCCACTGAAGGACGTGCAGCAGGGCAGTGACCTGATCCATTTTATGGGTTTTGTTTTTTTGAAATGTCTGCTGACCGCAAGGCTCTGGCAACTGAAAATAAGAAAAGGCTTTGAGTAGCAAAGTGCATAGGTCGCTTTGACAGCTGTGGGGCATTAATGCTTCAGTTGTTCAGTGAGGTCACCTGTGTGCCAGCAACAAGACTACATAGTGGATGAATGGAGTTTGCAAACCTTTCACGGCAAAGAGAGGGGTCAAACATACAACCCAGGTGTCCATCAATACATGAGTGGATTAATAAAATGTGGTATATGTATACCATGGAGTACTATCCAGCTTTAAGAAACAATGGTGATATAGCACCTCTTGTATACTCCTGGATAGAGCTGGAACGCATTCTACTAAGTGAAGTATCCCAAGAATGGAAAGACAAGCACCACATGTACTCACCATCAAATTGGTATTAACTGATCAACACATAAGTGCACATATAAGAATAGCATTTATTGGATGTCGGGCAGGACGGAGGGGGGAGGGGGGAGGGGGAGGAGGGGACGGGTATATGCATACACAAAGAGTGCAATGCGCACCATCTGAGAGATGGACACGCTTGAAACTCGGACTCGGTGGGGAGCGGGGGCAAGGGCAACATACGTAACCTAAACATCTGTACCCCCATAATATGCTGAATTAAAAAAAAAAAAAAAAGAAGCTCATAGCACAGCGGCTCTTGCCTGAGGATTGAGAAAGGAGGCCCTTCTCCATTAGCAAAGGCCCAGGGGTTCCTCACCGAAGCATTTCCGTTTCAGATCTCAAACTTCCACTGAGGGCTGAGGAAAGCTTCCCGGGGGCCACACAAGCATGACTTGGAGCAGTAAATCCAAGACAACTCACAAGTGACCGCAGACTGCTGGGCAGGCAGTGGGAACTCATACTGAACTCTCATCTTTCAATTCACAGTATTTTGTGGGCTGGGAGGAATTTGAGTTTAAATAAAGCAGAAATGGACAGCCTCTTGGATCCCATGGCTTAATTTATTGAACAGGGGAAATAAGCCTTGTGAGGGAGACAGATCCGTTCCTAACGATTTAACCATTAATAAAGCCCTGCTATAAATGGAACTCAGGAGAGAAGGTAGCTTGTCAGAGGGCAAAGGAGTGGGCCCCATTAGACAAAATAGGTCAGGCAGGGAGAAAGTTGTCGTGTCTCCTGACTAGTTAGGTTGATCAGAGATGACAGGCCTTGTCGTTTCTGAACTGATTGAAAAGGGATAGAGAATATACCAGAGCATTCTTTCTTGTTGTTTCCTTTCTCAGAAGATGGCTGTTTCAAAGAGGATCCTGAAAAGAACTGAGAATATCTAGCACAGTTCTGAGTTTCATGCTTAAAAACTTGTGTGTAGGTGGGCGTGGGTGCGTTTGTGTGTTTTCAGAAACATAAGTTTTTACAGGAAAAAAAAAATTGTGCTTCTCCTAGGGAGTTACTGGGGCTAAATCATTCTCTTTCATCTGGGATTAATGAAACCCCAACCTCTGAGGAGGATTTTCCCTTCCATTGGTTTGAGTTTTCCTAATACTCTCTGCTTTTTTCTTGTTGTTTTGGTTTTCACCCTCAGAAATCAAAAGAAAGTGCAGGAAAAACATTGCATTTGGGAACAGCTGAGGAAAGGGAACAGTGCACAAAAGCTAAAATTTATCCCTTAAACACTGGATTTTTAGTTCACTCCTGGATTTGCCTCTCCTCAGAGGTTCTGCCTTCCTCTTCCCTCCTTTTAGAGCACCTCCTCCCTAAGGACTCAAGGAAGCGGAAAAAAAAACTTTCCTCAGTGCCGAGACTATGCACTTTTGTTTGTGCGCTGTCTGGGTTTATAAGGGCTTCCTCTGTTAGAAGCATCAGGGAAACTGGCTTCACATTTGGAAATAATCTTTCTAATCTCCCCAAAGATAAACACCATTTGGTGTTTTAAATAAATATAAGAAGCTGTGGGTGGTGAGGATCAGTAGGGGTGAAAGAAAAGTAAATATTGAAATGTTACAGCTATGTGACTTTGGGAACCTTACTTCTCTGGACCTCAGTTTGTTCATCTGTAAAAAATGAGGGGTAGGTGGCTATGGTAGGCAGCCTCCAAGATGGCCCCCAGTGATCCTTGCCTTCTAGTATTCATATCCTCATGTAGTCCCTTCCAACATGGAATAGGGCTGACTTATGTAATCAACAGTGTATTATAAAAATTATAGAGTATAACTTCCAAGGCTAGGTAATAAAAGACTTTGCTACTTCCACCCCACTCTCTCTTGGACCACTCACTCCAGAGGAAGCTGGCTGCCATGTTGTGAGGGCACTCAAGCAGCCCAATGGGCAGGTCCATGTGGGAAGGCACCAAGGCTTCCTGATAACAGTCCTCACCAACTAGCTAGTAATGTCAGTGAGCCATCCTGGAAGTGGATCCTCCAGTCTTAGTCAAGGCTTTAGAACTGCAGTTCCAGCCAATGTCTTACTGCAACCTCATGAGGGACCCTTGGCTAGAACAACCCAGCTAAGCCACTCTGAATTCATGACCCACAGAAACTATGAGATAATATTTATTGTTCTTTTAAGTTGCTAAGTTTTAGGTAATTTGTTACATAGCAATAGATAACTAATACAGCTGCCTTAGACCAAATCCAGCTCTTACATTTTATGTGTCAAGAAATAGGTGTTATTGGTAGAAATCATGAAAAGCTGGTGTTTTGTTTGACATGTCAAAAACTGGATCCTAGCTACAGGATAGGACCATATTGCTTTGGGCATTTCTGAAATGGGGAGAAAAGGTGAGTAGCCAGACTCTAGAAGGCTCGCATCCTGAGAACTCAAAGATTTGGCTTTGTGGGAGCAGGCCAACGTTGCTGGCTGACCTTGAACCAAAGTTTACAGTACGACAGCTCAGCACCCAGCAATTAGTCCTTAGCATGTCATACCCAAAACATAACCCACTTACATTGTGTTTACACACCCAGAGACTGAGTTTGTTAAAAGAAACTCTGATGGAATGAGGACTGACTTGGGCTCTCCTTATAATGAGTCACTCCAAAGGGTGCAAGTGAGATTATTTGGAGGGAACAGCAGCCCTGGCAGTTTTTTGATGGAGAAAAATTGGATAGGGTTAAAAGTTGCTGAGTTCATAGTTAAACCCAAGTGATTCTCCAGGGTAGGGGACATATTTGGAAAGCAGGGAGTGTAGAGAAGACCTCTGCATTGGTCTAGGTCTTGGTTGGACTAAGTGACATTGAGGGTCCCCTAACCTGTGAGAATATGACTCTACATATTGCTGGGTAGACACATATCACAACACTGACAAGGCACAATGCACTTACTAGTGGGAACCAGAGTCTTGTCAATCCCTTCTAAGCCTGACATGGTCTTGATAACTTAGTATCTCTTCCCCATGTCCTATCCCAAACAGAGACTGTGGTTCACCACTGGTGCACATCTATGCTGCATGGCTTTCCAACAATGCTTGGCTGTTTTCTACATTTGGAGACTTTCATCCCAGCAACCTAAACATTCAACCAAAGAAATACTTTCCCAAGCAAGAAAGATTTCAATCTAGTTCATCGAGGGAGGATCTGAGAAACACCCCTAACTCAGTCCTCCTCAGCCCAAGCTGCACATCAGAGTCACCTGGGGATCTTGTCAAACATACCCATCCCCAGGCCCATCCCTCCCTCAAAGAATTAATTGATCAGAAGTGGCACTCGGGCAAGTCCGAATTGGGTGATTCTAACATGCAGTTAGTGCTAAGGACCACAGATCTAACTGTATCCAGCATGTTGCTTCTGCCCGACTCTGGAACAAAGATAATCAGAATAAAAACAAGCGATTCTCACCCAAAGGCTAAGGCTGGGCAACGTAGTTGTTCAGAAACTGGCTTCAGTTCTTATGTCATAATATTTGAGACAGGCTATAAAGCTGCTATCAGTCAGCCACGTGGCTGTGATCCTTTGGTCTTGTCTGCTCTCGGACTTGAAAAGTGTTCAAATTTAGAACCTCTTTTGTGTTTTACTTCCACTACCTGGACATCCATAAAAGCATGCTTGAATGAAGATTATCAAACCCGGCTTTTTTTTGTCTCAGCATATATTTGAAACTTAGCAAGGCCTTCTTTAGAAATATTTCCATAGACATTGGAAAAAATTATTTCTTTCTTCCCAATCATTGCATCCAGGGATCTCCCTGTATTTTTTCGTATAAACATGAATCTAGAATGATCTCAAAATAAAAGGTTTAAAAAGAAAACCAGGTGGTGGGCTGGATTTGGCCTGTGGGCTCTGGTTTACCAACCCTAGGACTGTAACAGTGTCAGCACTTACTAAACACCTACAGAAAGTAACGTATCAGTGAGGGTAAGTGACTGGTAGGTAAGTTGGTGCTGCTGACAGATTCTTCATCCTTTACATTAGGATTGTCCCTCATAATTTACCCAGCACATTTCATCCCTATAGCACTAGCCTATCTGCCACATGAACAGTCAGCCTGGGCTAACGATTAAGGGTCAGACAGCCCAGATTTGACTCCTGGCTTCCCCACTGTCTAGTTGTGTGGCCTTGGGGAAAGTCATGTAACTTCTCTGTGCCTCAGTTTTCTCACCTGTAAAATGGAGCTCTTATGTGTACTAACTCATTTAAGTTTCATAAGGTAAAGTGCTTAGAATAGTGCCTGACCCTTGGAAGCACTATTATAAACATTTGTGATTATTGTTTTCACTGATGCTTAGTAAATCTGAATTTCAGCAAATAAATCTGACCAAGCTTCTCACTGTACCTTTGGATACTAGCTATAAAACTGTGAAGCAGGTGATGGGACAGTTTTAGGGGATTTTTGAATGTTCCAATGTAAACAATCCAGATGGCTGGCTGGCTCCGGGTCAGTAGTTCTTACAGTGTGATTCCCCCAACCAGCAGTAGCAGCAGCAGCATTCTCTGGGAACTTGGCAGAAATGCAAACTCTGAGACCCACCCTGGGCCTACTGAATCAGAAACCCTGGGGCTTGGGCCCAGCAATCTAAGTTTCAGCAAGCCTTCCAGATGCTTCTGATTCATGCACAAGTTTGAGAACCACTGCTCTAGGCCAATCTATTATAAAAAGAATTTCCTTTACAGCCACCCACAGGATGCTGTCCTTGGTGCTGCCCTGTCCCCACTCTCCTCAAGGTCTCAGATAAAGATGGGAAAAAGGTCGTTTCTCAAATTGGCAGGTCATCCATGCAAAGTCAGCCTGGAGAAACAACAACACTATTTGATGCTAGAATGTGGACCTGAATTGATCTCCGTAGGTTGGAAGTGCCAGCCAAAATTCACAGAGTTGTTTTGATTTTTAATAGAGTTTTATTTTTACCTAACTCAAGTTTCTTGGCATTTTAACTTCTGTGCTTTCAGTGAGGTTGTTAGTGATGTGAGTAGCCAGTCACCGTGGCCCCAGTTAGCACCATGGCACAGGCTGCAGGATCACAGCTGGTAATGGAAGGTTGACCCTGAGAACAGGAGCAAAGCCCTGCCTACCACCTCTTGGTATTTCAGAATTTGATCACCTGGTAAGAAAAGGTGCCACCCAGGAGAGAAAACTGAGTGTGGATGGAAAACTGAGTCTGAAGGGATGGCGGTGGGGGTGGTGGGGGTGGTGAGGAGGGTCAGGAACCGTTCTAATGCAGTTGCATTTGCCATCTGTGCTAGTCTACAGCATTATCAGCTGTGTTGTCTTATCTGGGCCATAAGCTCCTCTTCCTATGTGCTGGGAGTCCCAGCCAGAGGCTCTGACACCAGCTGGGTTGGTAGGGTGGCCTGCTCCTGGCACTGAAAGCAGGTCTATAATTGGCCCATAATTGGATTGGATTTGTCCCAGGCTTGCTCTCCCCTGACACATAACAAGCAGTAAACTTTGTATATGATTCTGCAGGGAGTCTGGGACACCATTTCTTAGCTGTCGGTAACAATGGAGAGCTTTCCAGAAGAGTTGACATTTAGGGTGCTGGTTTGTTTGGGGGCATCTTTTTTTTTTAACTGGATACATCTTTTAGACAAGCATCTTTTTTATTTTTTATTTTTTTGAGATAGGGTGTCACTCTGTCACCCAGGCTGGAGTATAGTGGCATGATCATAGTTCACTGCAGCCTCGAACTCCTGGGCTCAAGCAATCTTCCTGCTTTGGCCTCCTGAGTAGCCACCACACCTAGCTAATTTTTGACTTATTTATTTTTTGTAGATATGGGGTCTCACTGTGTTGCCCAGGCTGATCTCAAACTCCTGGCTTCAAGCGATCCTCCCACCTCGGCCTCCCAAAATGTTGGGGTTACAGGCATGAGCCACAGCATCCAGCCAGTTTGGAGCATCTTGAAATGAAATTTTCCCCAGGCCTATTTGTTTGCCACCCAGTCTTTCTGAAATTAAGATGTTCCAACCTGATTTCCAAATCCTGGATCAAATCTGTCTTGTGTAGTGTTGGGGTGGGGGGGTGTATGTTTTTGGGTAAATAAAGGTTACAGTATGATTTTTAAAAAATAGGCAGCAAGAAAAAAGTAAATAGAGGTAGAAATTGAGATAGTACATTTCCTTTGAAATATATCTATAGATAGGTATGGGTAGATTAACCCTGAATATCTTTCTGTGTCAGTGAAAACAGTCCTTCTGGGTATAAGAAGAGCCATTATCTGTTCAATTCCGGTCCATGGAATGGGTTGTAACTAATCCCCCTCCTTGGCACCTGTCGCGGACTGCATGGTGATCCTATTTTTCTGATTAAAAGGGATTTCGCCCATTTTCTACAGATGGACTTAAATAGGCTTAATTAATAATTAGTCTTAAAATGAACTTTCTCTGAAGGAAGATGACAATACATCCCACAATGTTTCAACCTATGTAAAGTTGGAAGTCACATTAGAATGAACTGAATATTCAATTCCTGCTCTACCTATCTCGCGGAACTGTTATGAGGCTTGACAGAGAGAATCAACACGGAAATACTTTAGAATTTTAAGATGAAGTTCAAGGGCTTGTTAATATTATTGCTCCTATTACCCCCTAGTTAAAAGATGTGATTTCGTGTTTGTCACAAAACTCCAAAAAAAGCCTCTGTTTCCTTGCCTGGCCCGTGATGTCCCCTTAAGCAGCCATTTCACAAAGTCTCTAGGCTGCCATGTTGTTCTTGGGCACCTGTATTCATTAGTGACCGCCTACCTGTTTCACTCTCACTGCAAAGTAAACATCACTTAGTTATCAAATTAAGTAATGTCAGAAAGAGGAAGAAAACACTTCTGGAGGGTAATAATAGTTGAAAAATGAATGTGAATGGGGCATAAGCCAGGACAGAGTGTCATAGGGGAGATAACCTAGGGCACTTCTGGACATTGACATCGACATGGCTCTCATTTTATTTCCCGGACCAGGCTCCAGCAGTACATAGTCTATGTACAAAAGATTACTAAAAAGACAAGATTCTTCTTTCTGGCCATCAAGGCCATCTGGGATGCTCAGGAAAATGGTGTATGAAGTTCATTGTTTGACTTTTCCTTGAGAGTAGGGGAATGGCAGCTCAACTATCCAAGTATTTCTTAAACTGATTCTCTTCAGAGAAAAATCAGAAATTATACACCATATGCATTTGCTAGTTAAAAACTGAAGGGAAAGGAGGAAAATCCCTTGAAGTCTGTAAAACAAAATGAAAGTGTTTAAGGGAAATGTTTGTAATTTTGCTGTCTCGAGACAAAGGCCTCGGAAAACGAGCTGCTGTAGGTTTTGAAAACTGGAACTGCAGTGCCTCCTCCAGGACAAAGAGGACACCTGCAGGTTAGAAATCATCTCACAAACAGGCTCGAGCTCCAACGATGCCAGGTCGGGGGTGACTAAGAAAGAGATCCTCCCAGATGCTTGCAAGTGCTTCAATGAGCTCATACTAGTCACAGAAAATTAATGGATTTTAATTCTCAGTGATATTTTTTTCATATTCTCTGGGGAGATGTGCAGAGCTACTGTTTAGACAGTATTTCATTTAAAAACCAACCAACTCCTAGCCTTGGAAGCAAGGGGCAGAGGGCAGAGGGCAGAAGGCCTGGGCAGATTGTGAGGACAGCAAAGGGAATGAACACTTTCTGAATGCTGGTTTGTACCAGGTGCTCGATCTGAGTCAACTCACCGTCTTGACTGGCATTATTATTCCTATTTATAGATGTGGCTCAGAGTAGTAAGGAAGTTGCCCAAGGTCACAGAATGACTCCATGATATAGCTGGAAGTGTCATAGCACAGGTGTGTCCCACTCTTTCCGGCATGCCCTGTGTCTAGTACCTGCTGTAAGGTGGGCAAATGCGCTGCAAAAACCCTGTGCACGCCACCTCATGCAGCCACGGCCGACTCTGCCGTGATCCCTTTCCTGCAGAACTCAGGCTCCCAGCCCATCTCAACAGTCCATACCATTGAAACAGAGATGCCACCAAAATGAAAACTGTTTGTGTTCCCTAGAAAGTAGGAACACAAAGCTGGGAAATAAGACACTGGGATTGTAGACTGGCGCTGACCTCAATTCACTTGTCCCTCAGTTTCTATTGTTAATAGGTGGGGGAACCTTAAATTAAGTTCCTTCTGACAGTAATATTCCATAGTTAATAATAGTTACCACCGTACTGAGGATTTTAGATATACACACTATGTAAATCAGTGCTTCTCAACCTTGGCAGTATTGGCACTTGTTTTGGGGACTGTCCTGTGTATTGTAGGACATTTAGCACCAATGCTGGCCTGGAGCCCCTAGATGCCAATAGTACTCACCCAAAGTATGACAATCAAAAATGTCTTCAAACATTACTAAGTGTCCCTTAGGGCGGGAAGCAGAATCGCCACCATGAGGTAGGTATTTTCTCATTTTTTAGATGAAGAAACTCAGGCAGAACAACTATGCAAAATCACAGACCAAGGGAATAGCAAAGCCAGGGCATAGACCTTTGCCTGAACCTCTCTTCAACAGTTCTTTCAGTTGAATATGTGTTTTCCAATCCCGTCTAGAATCGTCCTTTGTCACCTATATTCAAAGGCTGTGCCTTGTCATTTCTTCTTCATTCCTTCTGTAACCATTATGTGTTAATGTCCCCTCTTACAGCCTTACCCAATTAGGCTGTGAGTTCCTTGAGAGATGATGTCTTGTATCACCTGCTTCTAGTGTAGTAGTGCGTGGCACAGTAGGATCACTTAATAAACGAGTGGATTTATCCCAGTACTTTAATCTTTCCCATTCGAATCCAGTTCATGCTGTTAATTTGTGTTATGAAGAAAAAGGTTAATTTGGCCAAGGTAAATCTCAACTAGCCCATGTACAAAATGACTAGGAAATAAAAGTTGAACATGAATAAATGGATGTTTGAACACTCAGAATTTAATAAACCTGTTGGGTAAGTTTTCAGGAATTAATTGTTGTCTCTGGAACTAAAGAGCAACCATGATTCCTATCATTTGTGTCCAAAATTGAGGGTCAGGCAAAAACTAGGCAGTAAAGTGTGTATTACTTATTAAGGATTTGATTGTGCCTGCTACACATGAGGGCAAGTCTTCTGGGGTGGAAGGAAGTGCCACTGTCCTTCCTACAGAAGGCATCTGATGACTTGCCGGCAACAGGACATGCTTGCTTTCCGCTGTTTATCTAGCAGTCAAGACGAATTGCTCTGAGCAGCCTTTGTGCCACCTGCCTGGATGAAAGAGACTCCAATCTGTCGACTGCTTAATAGAAATTTCCCTCTGTGAGAAGCCAGTTGACTGACCCTTCCTGGGATTAAACTAGCCACCCCCTCGCCATCTGCATAAAGCCCTAAACTGAGGGTGTGGAGAGATCAGTTCGCAGGCAGGGAGCAGTGCAAGGGAGCGCAAGTTAAATTGGCAAGTCTTGATTTGCTCCTCGTGATTCCTTCTTCTCAAATGCCACAGCACGTGCACGGAGTTAAAACGAGCAGCGTTGTCACGATGCAGCCAAGCCTGATTAGACAGCCTGGAATTCACTTCCCCAGTTTTCTGCGTGGGCTGTACACAGCGTGAAAGGGAATGAGAGAAAAGGCTTCGTGGGTAGGAGACGGCTGCACCGTGAATGACACAGAGACGCCTGACAGGCCATCGCTCATCCCAGGAGCAAGGCGCGCTCTGCAGAGGTCTGGCTTTGCTCTGCTGCAGTTCTGTCAGCACCGGGCAAGGTCCATGGCATCCTCCGCATCACCATAATCGGTGTTGTTCTGTCTCCTCTTCTTTCCCCTCCCCTCCTTTCCTTCTTTTCCTTCTCTTTCTTTACCTTTCTCTCAGTCTCCTTCTCTCTCTCTCTCTCTCTCTCTCTCTCTCTCTCTCTCTCTCTCATGCTTCTCTGATATTTATGGGCATTAACCCTTCCTTTTATTCAAGACTCTTAAAAAGAACAAACTATTTGTGCTTCCATGCAATGTTTTGCCCATTAAACTGTGAACCAGGGTAGACACTCTGACTCATATTTGAATCTCCAGTGCCTGTCGTACTGAGCACCTGGTGCATCCTTTTGCTTAACAGATGCTGACTGATTGGCCAAAGGAATGAATGAGTGAACAAACAAACAACAAGCAAACAAAGGAACAAATAAACCAACTTGTCGGAGTTGCGGCTCAGTGTTCCTCTCTGTGGAGGCGACAGTTTCCGTAGTCTCTTTAGCCTTTGCTTGCTTTACTCTGACCCAACATGGTGAAATATTTGCAAAGGCTATACCTGAAAGAACATTTTTAAAGAGCACAGTGGGTGACAGGATTGAAAAGCCTGGCCATGGAGTATGACAGATGATGGTTTGCACATCACCTTTGTGACTTACACGCTGGGTGACCTTGGTCAAGGAACATAAACTCTCAGCCTTTGTTCCCCCATAAACAAAATGGCCCTATGCAGTCAGCACAAAGAGTAAATGAAATAATGCATGTGAAGCACAAGATATGGTACCAGGCATATCACAGGCATATAATAAATGCTAATGCTAATGAAGATAATAAAAATGATACTGATATTAGTACTGATGATTATTAATGCTAAACAGTAATATTTTAAAAGACTTGGTGAGCTGCTGACATAACCTACTGCTTTCTGATATATTTGAGATGAAAAGATAACCTATAAAGAATAGTTGGGTTTGAGGCTTAAAACCATAACTCAGGGATTTTCCATGTATACTATATACCATAAATATGTTTAATTTATCAATTGACAAAAGAATCATATTTAAGGGTGCTTCATCCCTAAGTCTCTAATTACTGTGAAGAGATTATAAATATTGGGAAATTAATTACTATATTCTTTTTATTAACATTTTAATTTCCGCAAATGCAATGCATCGATTGCTTGGAAAGGAAAGTATGCAGCAAGCTGGACCTGACATCAACCTTTCAAGCAGATAAATCAGGGCTACTTACTCTCAGCACTATTGACATCTGGGGCTGGATCATTCTTTGTTGTAGGGAGATGTCCTACGCATTGTGGGACATTTAACAGCATCCCTGGCCTCTCCCCTCCTGATGACAGTAGCAGCCCACCCCTCTCCCCAGGTACGACAACCCAAACTGTCTGCAGACATTGCCAAATGTCCCCTGTAGGTCAAAATCCACACCCACCCCCCATTGAGATCCTCTGAAATATAATAATGAGTTCCATTACATTGGGAGCAGGGCAAGCACCAGTCGTAGCTGTCCTTTGGTCTGTGGAAATTTACATGCCAGTGTACAAGGATCTACAGAATTGGGTCCTGAATCACCTCTGCCTTCCACCAAGCTGGCTGGAGCACATGTGCTTTTCAGGTCTCAAGTCTATTCCCTAAAGGCTCGCTCACCAATTCCACCTCCCTCCTGAGGATTCACACACTAGACCATCCAGATCTCTGTTTTAATAGAAACCATCCAGGCAGCTTCTGTGTGTTTGCTGTGGAGAGGCTCTTAAAGCAACTGCCACAATCAACTCAAAGGCTTCTTGTATTCACTCTCAAGAGTCCTTTACACCCACACAGGCTATAACCGGGCCTAGAATGAGAGCTTTGCCAGGCAGGAAAACAAATGAACAAAACCTGATGCAGTTCAAACCACTGCAAAAGTCATCTTTATCCTAACCAAGTAAAGAGCAGAAAAAAGAGCATCACAAATCAAAAGAAATACAGCTTCACTAGAAAGTAAAAAATCTCAGCATAAAACCATTTCCTTCAGAGAAAGTGAATAAAGCTCTGTAATTGGGTCAAAGCAAGGAACATTTCAAAATTGAGGACAAAAAATTTCCGCAAACCACAGAGAAGACATTTGGAGAAGTTTTTTGTTTTTTAAGTTGAGTTCTATGTAAAACAATAAATCAGTCCTCTGTCTTCTGGCAGAGAGAAAAGGTTAGGAAATCATGATAAGTCAAGACTATGAGAAATAAATCATCTTAATTCTGAAGTCTGCAAAGCAACATGAAAAATATTCTTCTGATAAAATGTAAAGTGGAAGAAGCAATATATAAAGCTATACAAGTACCATGAATGATGCCACATAACAAAAAAAATTTAAGGAGAACCAGTTCCCATTTGCTGACCCCATCCCAGGTCCTGTGCCTAGAGATACTTTTAAAAATATATCTCCCTTGGGGGGGCAAGGGCAACATACGTAACCTAAACATCTGTACCCCCGTAATATGCTGAAATAAAAAAAAGAAATAAAATATATATATATATCTCCCTAATCTTTCACAACTACCCTATGAGAGAAGTGTCATTTTCTGCTTTTTATGAAATGAGAAATAGAGACATAGAGCTCAAAGTTGCAACAGTAGAAGGAAATGAGACCAAGTCTTCATGATCCCAAATCATCATATTGTTAGCAACTTGGTTGTATCACACCCATGTGTGTAAACCCAGAGGAAAAGACTGGAAGGGGAGATATCAAAGTGAGTATTATGCAAAGATGGAGATTTTCTGGGCAATTATTTTTTATTTCTCAGCTTCTGTTACATTGTTATAGTGTTTATATAAATAAATTTTTTAGACTTATTATGCCTTACCATTTGAAAGGATGATATTTCCATTCACACGTCAATTTAATCATAAGTTTACTCTAGGATGATAAAGGGCACATTTCCCAAGCATGGAGCTGCTAATACTGATTTGATTGGTTAATTATTGATTTGAGATCTTTCTACTCTTTTAATATAAGCATTTATAGCTATACACTTCCCTCTAGGCACTGCTTTCATTGCATCTCGTAAGTTTTGGTATGTCCTATTTTTTTATTATTATTGTTTCAAAATACGACAGGGGTATAAATAACAGCTTTTCAAAACAAGATAGACAAATAGCCAATAAACATATGAAAAAATGCTCAACGTCACTAATTATCAGGGAAATGCAAATTAAAACCACAATGAGATATCACCTTACCCCAGTTAGAATGGCTTTTATTAAAAGGTATTTTTGTTTTCATTCATCTCAAAGTGTTTTCTAATTTATCTTGTGATTCCTTCTTTGACTCCTTGGTTATTTAGAAGTGTGTTGTTTAAGTTCCACAAGTTGTGAATTCCCCAAACTTCCTTCTGTTATTGATTTCTAATTTCATTCCATTATGGTCACAGAACATACTTTGCATAATTTCAATCCTTTTAAATTTGAGACTTATTTTGTGGCTTAACATATGGTCTGTCCTGGACAATGTTTCATGTGCACTTGAGGAGAATGTGTACTCTGCCGTTGTTGGGTAGAGTGTTCTATATATGTCTGTTAGGTGTGTTTGGTTTACGGCACTGTTCAAGTCTTCTATTTCCTTGTTGATCTTCTGTCTAGTTCTAGGCATTATTGAAAGCAGGGTATTAAAGTTCCCAATTATTATCATTAAATTGTCTATTTCTCCTTTCATTCTCTTAGTTTTTGCTTCATGTATTTTGGGGGTCTGTTGTTAGGTATTAAATGTACTTTTTATCAAGTAGCTGGGTACATCAATTTGCCCTCCTGCCAACACTCTCAAAATTAGCCCTTGAATCAGCAGGAATGACGGTGATGCATAATGCTTAACATTTAAGAGTAATGAGCACCTTATGTTCTCCTCTATCAGAGATGACATTTTTCTGGATGACTGGTTGGTAAATATGTCTTATCTGGACATAGATGTTCTTTGAAAAATAAAGCCAAAGAATTCTCGAAAAGTAAGTTTTCTTCTGGTTTTACATGTCTTTCTCCCCTTTGAGGGCTAAGAACCTACCTAACTTGATATTTTCTGTAATTTTTCAATTTTCCAGAGGAATATAATCAAGGAATTAAAGTCAAATTTCCGAGCCCATTACTGAATATGGTCAACAACGTTACCTTTAGCCCTTGGGAGAGAAGCTAGTCTTGCTTTTAAGCAGTAATCTCCCTAAGAATACAAGGATTTGGAATGTCTACATTTCTAGGGGACACTAGATGTGCTATAGTCAGGGTACCAGTAACATCCTATAGATGTGCCCTGTGTGCTGAGTATGTACCATAGGCACTGCAGCCTTTAAGGAGCTATATGTTGGCATCATGAAGAAGATATAAATGAGAAAACCAATCTATTACAATTTGATAAATATTATGACAGCATAAACAGAAGATGCTAGGGGTGGGGCAGAGTGCTGGAGGAAGAGGGCTGTCCTGGATTGAATGTTTGAGTCCCCCCCCACCGCCATTCATATATTCAAGCCTTAACCCCCAATGTGACGGTATTAGGAGATAGGGCCTTTGAGAGGTAATTGGATTTAGGTGTGGTCATGAGGGTAGGACCACCATGATAGGATTAGTGCCCTTATAAGAAGAAGAAGAGACATCAGAGCTTCCTCTCTCTACCACATGAGGACATAGCAAGAAGATAGCCATCTGCAAGCCAGGAAGAGGGTCCTCACTAGAACCTGACCATGCTGGCACCCTCATGTCAGACTTTTGACCTCCAGAACTGTGAGAAATAAATGTCTGTTGTTTTAGCCCCCCACTCTATGGTATTTTGTTATAGCAGCCTGAGCTAAGACAAAGGCATACTTCCCCCAAAAGGGCATTATAATGATTCTTTCCAAATCTTCAAAATCCAGAATCAAGACTGGTTAATTGATGTGGGGTATGGGATAGAGACTAACTTGAGATTATGGGGCTGCATATGGGTTCAGGGGAGTTGCAGATCCTTCCAACTCACTCTCATTTCTTGCCCTACAGCAATGTTTCTTAAGGTATAGTCCAGGGCCTACTAGTTCACCTCAAAAGACTTCCCAGTGCAAAAATTCAAGTGCTTTCCTTAGTTCTTAATGGCAAATGGGGATTAATTCTATAGGTTTTCACTTCTGTATATGACCAAAGGCTACTAAGTGAGTTATTAAGAATCATTAAAGTTTTTCATTTTTCTGAGACCCTAGTTAAGTACGTAATCATGAAGTCTGACTGCCACACATCTGGCCATGCTGCAATGTCCAACAGAGAGAGAAGGGATTCCTATAACTTCAAAATAACAGTTTCCTTCCAGAGCCTCATCAGTCCTAAGGCTTTCACTTGCTGCTCACTAGAATAATTACAAAATTATTCTTAGGTTTTACCTTTGTTAATCATTTCTTTTCTTGTAATTGCTGCATTGTTACCACTTTGATACTTACTTTGTTCCTCTCCAATTCTTTGATATCGATGAGCTCTTTTACCACTAAAAAAAGAGAAGAAATGCGGTAGGCAGATCACGGGGTCTTATTTTGCTCTGCCCCAAAGTTTAGGAAGTATTATCCTAGAAGAACAGTTTGGTTTCACTAGGCTGGTCTCCTAATGATGCCCTGGACATTCCATATGTTCGGAGGCTATCTCTGAGCCTCTGCTTAAACCTTTCCATTCCCACCACCTCCTTGAAATTGTCCCTGACCCCAAATCATCACACCTTCCCCCCTCAAAAGTCATAACATTGATTATCTCTATTGCCTACTTATTACTGGGTCATATATAGCCCTGGGATATCTTTAATAACTGAGCTGCTATCTAATTCTTGAATTGTTATCTACCTTTTTAAGTACTTTATCTTTCCATCAAGACTTAAGTATCCTAAAAACAAAAAAAAAATATACAAACAACTTAAGTATCCTGAGAGAAGGGACCAAATTTTGTATCTATCCATCTTAGGACTGAAAGAAGAAAGTACCCATGGTACAGAAGCTAGTTACAAGAATTCTTTACTGAGCACGTGTTCTCTGATCTGAGAGTTGGGAGGGAGCAGAAATGGACATAGAGTCTGTTTGGACACCAGCCCTGAGCAGTTCTCTAGGTTCCCCAGACCTTTGTCCATGAAGCTTGAGGTGGCATCTGCTACAGCTACAAGCAAACAAGCTGACAGTGGCTTGTGGTGGTGGCCTGCAGGATTCCTGATAATGCAGCAGACGAGTGTTGAAGGATGCCTAGTTTTCAGACTTTGCTGCTGGTGCTGCCTCTTCATCTGGCTCTTAGACTTTTCTTAAATCACCATCTGGCCACCTTAAATCACAGCCAGGGGAATCCCAAAAGTTACGGCTAAACATCCTACCTTCCCTGCCCCATGTCAGTTCTAGTCTGGTTTGGGGCCCCATTTGGGACATTGCTGTGTCTTTTGGTTTTGACGTGGTATGTGCTGTCTCTATTTTGCCTGGTCTGGTTCCTGATTAAGTCCAGGCCCTAAGTCCTTTTCTACAAGCCATGATTCCTGATCCCTAATGGGCTAGTCATTGGCCTTCCTGGTTCTTGTTCTGTAATGTTTTTAATTGGTTTCTGTGAACAATTCTGGCCATGACACAAGACATGGGAAGAATCTGAAATCCCATTTAAAAGAAGGCACTGATCTCAGCTGGAATGAGATGCTACTCTGTTTTATATGTCTGAAGTACTGAAATAGTTACAGCATAATGTGGTCTTTGAGTCTTGAATCTCATGGTTTTCACAGTGTTTGACAATATGGACACAATGGACTTATTCAATCTTCAAACCAATGATGTGTTTGATCAAATAATTGGACAATATAGGGTGAGGGTGGGTGACAAAGTGGTGGCCCAAGAAGGAGGAAATCTATCCAACCAGTGAGGGGTTAAGTGGTGGTGACTGGTCCAGAGTATTTATTGCTTATGAGTCCATTGAATCAATGTTAAGAAATGCTCTCTTTCTGTGATCACGGATCATGACCATGGAAGTCTCAAAATCTCAGACATATTTTCAGGAGAAAAACAAACGAGTCAAAAGCAAACCAGCTTACTATCCCTCCTACAAGAAATAAAGATCATTTCTTGGCTTAAAACAATGACTGTGCTCATTTGGAATTCAGATCAATTACCCTGACAACTTAGATTTTCACATTTCTGTAAGAATAAGGACAAATAGGTCTCTCTGAGTGGTTTTGCATTAGAATTTGTTCAAGAGAGAAGAATCATTAAAGTCTTCTCTGAGAAAAGTGAAGTAACAAAATTTGTTCTGGATACTCTGGTACCTTTCAATATTTTATTGAGTTGGTATTTTCCCCTATTGCCTGTAACCATATAGCCAAGGCTACTGAATCAATCCCACTGCCAAGTAACACTGCAAGATCCTCTCTGAGCTCATTTTAAAAGAGAATTCCTTTGAATATTCAAAGCCAAATTCTTCTGAAACAAACTGGGATTAAACTTAGGTCAACATGGATTTCATAAAAGCAAAAACCTTTAAAGTTTGCATTAAAAATTCATGTGTCCAACTGAAAAGCTTTGGTTGGGTAATGACATAAATATTACGAAAAGTTAATTTCCTTTCTCCACACTTTCTCACAAGGAAGTTCTACAGCTTCATCCCAAACATACTGGAAGATTTCATTTCAGCTTGGCAACACAAGCAGGACTGAGTATGATACTTAGTCATCAATTTGTTCCTCTCTGTCTTTAATACTAACAAGAGTGTGTTGCCATGTGTCAGGTCAGTTCCTGCTCACGTCACTTCGTCTGCATCCAGGTTCCTGAGAGTCATTCTATGGTCACATAATCTACTGTGTTTCATTCTTACTCCTTTGTTCTTTTACATAACTGTGCTGAAAACACCAGATACTGTTCTTTTATTTTAACTCAAAACAGCTCCTCTCTTTCTCTCTACTATAAAGAAACCTTTTCAGCAGAACTAACTTGGAAATATCCTAGTAAGTCAGCATAAGCGTGACACAAATAACATTGCCACACCACACTGGATTGTCTCACAGAACATTCTGTTCTTCATTCTGTCTAAAAGAGAAGACACAGCAGGGCCCCATCTGCCCCACCGCTTGCCTCTGCCAGCTATGTGGTCAGAAGATTTCACCCCAACACCAACAGGAAGTGTGCAATCCATCTGTAAGGTGTGGTGGGAGGACGAGGTTGAAGTAGGTGACAGCGCTAACGTTGAAGTTGGACCCCTTTTTAGGATGCATGCTAGACGGGGAAAATCAGTCTCTCTAAGGCTCATCTCAAGAATGAGGGCAATAATTGGGGATCACGAGGTTTCAAAGAAACAATGGAGGTATAACGCTCTTTACACAGTATCTTGCTCATGGTGATTAATAAATGTTTCTAATATTCAGCACACAGTGGATACTCAATAAATATTGGTTCAATAAACGGGTGAGTGGACAAATGAATGGATGAATGAAAGGACAATCAACCAGATAAAAACCTGTTTGATGTTTCCAGTATAGAGTCCTCTCCTCTAGACTTGAATTTCTGCTGAAGAAATGGAATAGACTGTGCATGGTGGGCTTTAGCAGTGTTAGGAAAGGGCAGATTTGCTCCAAGGGTCTTGTAGGAGAAAAAGCGATGACTTGGGATAATTCCACACTCCCCCTGCTGGCAGAATTTCCACACCAGTCCACAGGAGCCAGGTCTGCAGATGAAGGGTGGGCTGAGCCCTCACCAGGGATCATTATTTAATGGACCCAATTAAAATAAAAATCAGATCACATGACCTGCTTACAGTGTCTTATCAGGCAGCATGTACAGTTTTGAACCTACCCTTGCCTGGTCCACAATCAAGAGTCATTACCAGGTCTTACAGACACCTGGGTTACTTGTTTAAAGGCCCCTTTATACTTCCAAACCTGCGTGGCAACTTGCTCCTTTGATCCTCCAGCTCAGGAACAGCTCATTGCTCTTTATGGTATCTGGGTGAGGAAACTGAGGCACGGAATGAGGAATGGCTCCCTGGACCCCAAGATCAAAAGCTCCTCAAGGCCGGGCGCGGTGGCTCATGCCTGTAATCCTAGCACTCTGGGAGGCCGAGGCGGGCGGATTGTTTGAGCTCAGGAGTTCGAAACCAGCCTGAGCAAGAGCGAGACCCCATCTCTACTAAAAATAGAAAGAAATTGGCTGGACAACTAAAAATATGTAGAAAAAATTAGCTGGGCATGGTGGCGCGTGCGTGTAGTCCCAGCTACTCAGGAGGCTGATGCAGGAGGATTGCTTGAGCCCAGGAGTTGGAGGTTGCTGTGTGCTAGGCTGACGCCACGGCACTCGCCCCAGGCAAGAGAGTGAGACTCTGTCTCAAAAAAAAAAAAAAAAAAAAAAAAAAAAGCTCCTCAAGGTCCTTTCCCAAGCATCTTTCTTCTCTCAGCTTCATCCTTCCGCAACCAAGAAGGATGATCAGAAAGGGGATGGCAGGCAAACATCCTCAATGGATCTCTGACTGATTATGGAATAAGACAGGTCCATAAGCTTGGCTTTACCAAAAAACTGCACCAAAAATACTGTTCTAAATTGAAGGCCCCTGTTACTTAATAAACGCTTCTGGAATTCCAGATTCTTTCTGCGAAAGGCTTCCTTAAACTATTTTATAGTGGTCTTTTTGAGACAAAGAAAATAGTTTTTCACTCACCTTTTTTGTTCCAACTATTGTTCAGCTTTGGGGACATATTTCAGTTCACTTTTAATATTCTGGATCTCCGATAGGTTGACCGCAGGTCCTGGAAGTTTCTTTGCTCCTGGAATTGGCTTCTTCTCCTCATCCGAAGTAGGAGGAGCACCCTGAAGAAAAAGGAGAGGAAGTTTGACTCACCAAAAAACACATTTGATCCTCTGGGTCATGGGCATGAACCAGAAAAAAAAATTAAAGCAAGAATAATGTCAGAGGGTGATTCTAGCAGGATGACTTTCTTTTGTGTTGTTGAGACAGCCTCAGAGTTTCGATAAGATCTCCTAAAGTTTGTATCAAAATGTGGGATAAAGCTGGAAGAAGAAAACAAGTAATTTCCATGTGACTTAGAAAACACTAATGTACTGTTCAACCCCTGATAACTAATAAAAATTACCATCAGAAGGATTTGTGTTTCCAAGAGAAGTATCTTACAATATTGGATTTAATTTGGTATCTTATGATCATAATCTGACCGACAGCAGAGTTTTGTAGAATGTTAGTGCACAGCTGGCTCTAACAATGACTTAGTCCAAGAATTTTCAAAGTTTTGTTTGGGGTGCAGTGGCTGCCAGCCTTTGTTCCAATGACATCTTCAGGACTGAAAGGAACATAAGCAAAGCCTCTTTGAATATGGGCAGGATGGAAAACAGTGACAGAGGAGGCCCAGCTCTCCCTTCCTGCTTTGGGGAATATTTTAAATTTCCTATCATTAAATATTGCTTGTGTCTCAGCTTTAGAGCAGGACCCACATCCTATCCTTTTTTGTGGCTCCTCCAATGCCTGGCACAGAGGTGCACACGCATATTTGTTGATTGTTGTTCAACTGATTAATCCCAAGAGTGTAAAATAGTGACAGATCTATGCCTTTATGGACATATACCAGACACACATATAACAGTGACTACAAAACAATAAGATCAGTTGCTGTGCGTGGCTCTGAGAACTCCAACTCATTACTACAGAACAAAGTTGCTTGTTAGCCCATTCCTTCTATTTGCTAGAAGTGGGGAGGCATATCCCCCCCCAACCCCGCCCTGGAGAAAGGTGTTGGAAGAACATTCGATCACAGTAGCAGCCATAAGAACACGACTCAGATCGGTTTACTGCAGGGAGGGTAACTGAATGACGGCGCCAACTGTTTCACCCTGAAATCCATCCATCACCACGCTGAGGTCAGGCTTCCCACGGCTGCTCCCAGCCAATGACAAAATGCAACAGGAATCCTAAGGCGGGCCCATTCCTGGGAGCCCAGGGACTGCTCTGCCAGCTGGAGATTGGCCTTAGAACGGCACTGAGGTCGGAGATGCTTCCGCCCTCCTGTGTCCTCTCCTTCCCCTGTTTCACGGTCTGACTGTTCTCTCAACCTCGTGCAGCTCCCTCCCATTTTTCCTTACAAGTGTTTTCCTCAATAAATATGTTTGAGTCTGCTTCTTGAAGGACCCAAACTAACACAATCCCCAGTGCAAGACTGGCAGAGCTCCCTCTGCTTGGCCAACAACTGGGTGGACCCATACAGTTCCGGGGAAAAGGAATAAGAAATTGCACACTTGCCTGCCCCGCAGCCCTGCCATTTGGGTATTAATGCTGATGCTGTGTGTTAATCCCCGGCTGGATCCTATATCTAGTTCTCAAATTGGTTAGAACTTAGAGGAAAAAAGTATTCAAGCTTCCCCAAATTCTAACAAATTACTTGGCAGACATGGCCTTTATAGAAATGTGTTTAAAGTGCTTATTGGAGGGGATGAGTAGACATATAAAATATTGAGGTGCTGTTCTTCTACTAAGGGCTAATGGTTTTTCCTATAGTCATTTTCTTTGAATCTGGTACAGTGGTGATGAAATAGCTAATGTGTCACCCACACAAAATGATCAAGTAATTCAGTGTAGACTACACCTGCTGTATATATCTGGAAAATAGCGTTCCCCCAGATCAACGTACAGAGCCACAGGAGTGGCTGCTTTTCATTATGCACACACATTCATCATTTATAAACGCAGGTCTAGAAGCAATAATTAAAACTGTGAAACATCTACTTAGAGGACTAGGTATTCCAAACGTTCTTTGCTAGGATTTCAGAAAGAAATTTTTAATAAGGCTATAAAGTGCTGCGTGTTTTTTTTTTAATATGCGTAGCGGTGAAATGAAAAATGTTTCCTCACTTATAAATGTTCCCACGGTTGTTAGGTGGGTAGATCTTAATAAAGAAGCATGAAGGAGAAAAATGTTTCCAATTCCTTCTGTTAAATTCCTGGGTAAGTCACATTCACTGTCTTCATAACATCAAAATTGGCACATTTAACACATAAAGCCAATATCTGTGCTTATGTGTTTATGTGGAAACGTGAACACATGCAGATTAATGATAATATTTAATATTAGGCACTTTTCTTTCAAGTTATTAAAACCTTAATGCACTGTTTTTGATTTATCAAGGTAAGACTTTTAGCCTTTGGTTTGGTAAGGTGGCATATAATGGAAAATTATAAGTGGATATATTACATTTAGTAATTAGACATTATGATATTGACTCAGGAAGGGGGTTAATGGTGGTGCATTTTCTTAACTAAATCTTCTCTCATCTTTTAAAAACATAATAGGAATCAGATTCCATTTATTCTATGAATTTGTTACTATAAGAATTATAGTAAATTAAGGCATGAACAAGCAGGGTTCCAGATGGCCCTGTTTGGCTAATAAATACATTCTTTTTTTTTCTTTTGTAAGTAGATATTTGAATTAAGAAGGGACATGAAAGACATTCTTTGGTTTAGATAAAGAGTGTGTGAAAGAAGCCTTATCAGCCACAGAACCATTCCTACCAGTTTCAGGAATGGCTGTTCTGAAGGGAAATCTTTCCTTTGGGAGTCACAGATTATTTGTAAAACTTTGCTAAATGGTGAACCATTTTCCAGCTATCTCACTTTCCTCTCATCTCCCGTTTTACTACCAGATGCCCTACTGAGTTTTTCCCTAAGCTCTCTATGTGGGGCAGTACAATCTGACCTGCTCGTTCATGTTCAAACACTGAAGACAGTAATAACAGCAAGCAACTTACACTGCTTGCTGTTCTAAGTTACATGTACTAACTCATTGAATCCTCACTTTAACTCCATAAATCTGGTGCTATTATTATCCCTATCTCACAGTTGAGGACACTCAGGCACAGAAGCACTAAGAAAACTTGCCCAAGGCCACACAGCTAGGAAGTGGCTGGACCAGAATTAAATATGTTTGCATCTCATGAAGGGACCAGGTAGAAAGGGAAATAATTAACAGAAAATCCCAATGTGCTGTTTTGTGGCTTAATAGTGATGGTGTTTCAGTCAAATGAGAGATTTGGGAGGCTTAGTGGAGTCTTGTCAATACCCTTCAAATTACTTCAAGCAAACAGTTGCTTTTCTTATGCAAAAGACCAGCCCTGCTTATTAGGATTTGGCTGTAAGGCCTCTGCCTCTGGCATATGTGCACCTCTGGCTGGGCCAAGGAGACAGAGGGCTTGTACTCCAGGTCTGTGAGCAGAGGAAAGGGCTCACCAGAGACCACAGGTGGGCTGGAGACATAGCCAGTACTCACAGGCCTTGTCAGACAGCCAAAGATTTGTCCTGGCTTCCTGCTGGGGTGCATCCTCTTCACATCTGAGAGGGTGTCAGGATCAAAAAAACCTGAGTTTATATGGGTGACCTACTGGCTGTGATAGACATGACCTGTTCTGATCATGGAAGGTATGTTATGATCTCCACATCTCCACTTTATACAGTAATTATCTTAATGCAAGGCTAGGCAACAAATCCCAAATCTACGAAAGTAAGCAATTTTGAGTTTGAGAACTGGATGATAACAAATATGGACCTATAAGTCATTTTGAATTCAGATTCCATTTTCCCATTCAAAAAATCTATGAAAGTAAGCAATTTTGAGTTTGCAAACTGGATGATAACAAATGTGGATGTATAAGTCATTTTGAATTCAGATTCTATTTTCCCATTCAAACTATGCCTCAAAATGTGGCTGGGGCCTCAAGCTAACCCACTAAATCCTACCTAACCCACCTTGTGGCCAAGCCAAGCTGCCTACCTACTCCCCTTACAGTGTTGTTTCCATGAGAAACTTATTCTGAGGTCTGGCCCAGAGATTGAGTCATTAAATCTCACTCCCTCCCTAGGACCTCATGAATCCTGAAAGTTCATTTCTGCTTTTATGGTAAGGGAATGCCACCCCTAGATCCACCCTTCTGCCCAATGAACCCCATGAGAAAGGTGTGGCACAGTTTAAGAAACACTGGGGTTTCTGGACCTCTGTGGATACCTCATTCCCTCCATCCTGTGATGAATACGGGTTGGCCATTTGTACATGTGGCTGGTTATAAAGTAGGTGTATCAGTTATTAGCTATTTTAGAATGTGCTGGAACCATCAGACTGGGGACAAGGAAGGAGCGAGAGCAAAGTGCTTCCTCAGGCCCCTTTCCTCCACTTGTGTGGAAGAATGTACCAGTTATAAAAAAAAAACAACCAGTGGCCATCTGTACCACAGATGGAAGATGAGATGCAAGCCTCCAAAACAACTGTTAGATCAGTTAATTTAGTGAGAAAAGAGGGTCAAGCTACCTTCTGACTGATTGTCATGGTAGTGACAGGCACAGTTTAAGAAGCAGCACAGGAGGAAAAATCTAATTACAGATAAATGGGGCCATAGGAAGAATTCCGCTGTCATGCCTTCTACTTCCCCACTGCCTTTTTCTTACAACGTGCAAAAACGATAGGCTCAGGAGTCCTTCATGAAAATTGGATAATTAGATCAATTGATGAACAATCTTTTATAAAATACCTACTAGGCTATTGCCATGTCCATTATATCACTGACTCCTCACAGTGACCCTCTGAGGAATGGAGGGAACAGACTCAGAAATACTTGACCAAAGTCCCAGATGGAGAGCTCATGATAATGAGATCTGGATGGCAAAGTGAGCAACATCAGACTATGTAACCATAAAAGCAGGGTAGGGCCAGGCCTTCTCAACTTGTATGTTCAAAATTTTTATTTGTCAACTTAGTGGCTAAAATTCCGGAACTTGACTGATGTCACTCAAATACTCCATCTCCTCCCTTCAAAGATTATCTTTCTATTGATAGGAGGCTGGAACCACTAAGTTAGGAGCACACCAGGAATATTCACAGGAAAGAAGGTTAGATGCAGGACAAAAGTTTATTAGGAATAGATGTTTTTTGGGGGGCAAATACCAAAAAATGTTACCCGTTAAAGTTAAAAAGTCCTTTTAACTTTTTAAAAAGATAAAATACAGTTTGCTATGCCTTGTGGCTTGTGACTTTATTTAATTCCATTTTCCTTGTCTTATGCTAACAAAATGCTCCAAAATCTTAACTTTGTTTTTTCTAGAATCAGACCTTCCAGGTCTCATCAGAAAAGTCACAATTTGGTAAGAAATATAAACATCTGAGGAGGGAACTCTTCCCTATTTACTGCATTCATTATTAATTTTAGCCTCCATTTTAGCAGACCAGGTACTTGAATTTGGGGGAGAAGTAAAGAATTAAAAGAAAAAATACAGAAATAGAGGCTTAACAGATTCTCTTGCAAAATCCCCTTTCCAAAAGAAACATCCAGAGATTGAGTTTTTGTTTGCTTGTTCGAATCCCCAAGTGATTTAATGTGCTTACCTCCTGGGCTCCCACTGGGATTCCTCACTCATCAGAAGCTGTACCAAATACATCCTCCTCGCTTCCATAAAAGTTCCCGGGTGAAAACTTACCAATCTAGTGACTATCACTAAACCAAAACCATCTGAGAGGCTATGTCCTCTCTGCCCCCCACAACATGCACACACAGTCAATCAGTCAACATACTGGAACTTAAACTTGGTACCTTGAAGTAACTGCATCAGGTACAGTACTAATTTGGCTGAAGGAAAGGGAGGGGCAGTGTGTTTCATGGCTGACTGAGCAAGACAACTAAAGAAAGTATAGACTAACTGTGGTTCCTTGACACACAGTCACTCGCCTTCTCCCTTGTCCTGGAGAGCCGGCCCTCACCTTGCCTCTGCCCCCTGTAGTGAGGATTTGGAAGGGGAAAGACATTGCTGAGCTCTGCTAGCTAAGTTTTCCTCACCTCCTCCAATTCAGGAGTACACTCTTTTCTTCTGGGGGGTTGCCCAGCTCCTGGCCGAAAGGCTCCCATTGGAATATTAATATTTGCCTAAAAGAGAAAACAGGGTAGATTTAGCTCAAGGAAAGTAAGAAATTGCTATGACACTCTCTGAGACGGTAATCATTGTGAGGAAAATAAGTCTGAAAAGTACATCTTCAAAGCTTTTTATCTCAGGAAAATTGCTATAATGACAGCACAAAAATATGCAAAAGAAAATTTGACTTCCATTTATTCCACATTTCTGGCACTCATCCTTAGGTCTGTGCAGTGATTTTATGATTCCCTATTAAATAGAAGCATTTGAAGATAGTTTGTTCTGGCTGTTGCCCTCCTGTGGTGCATATTATTTTCCCCTCTCTGGGATGAGGAAGGTACATGTAATGATAGGAAAGGAGGAAAGAGCATCTGCAAAAGCCATCCCACACCTTAGCCCTCCTGGGGGTTCCTTCACATATACCACGGAGAAGGGAGACATTTACACCTCCTAAGCCACCTCCTCCCTTCCATAACGTCCTGCAGCTTCATTGACTTAGGTCTCTGGAATTGATACTCTTCTACCTTCTCCCACACACACGCCTGTGTGGCTCGGTAAGAAGTAAGGATTGTACTAGAAAGTCAAGTTCCCTTTGTATCACAACTCATTGACTCTTGTCCTTTATTAAGATAACATACTAATCTCCATCAGCAATAAACATAAAATATTTTCTAATAAACATGACATACTCTAAACATTAAATTATGTTTGGATATACCGACACAGTAATTTGAACTTGGGAAGAGAATGTGTAAATTTGGATTTTGCCCATACTGCATCTAATGTCAAAAGGTGAAAATATTTAATGCAAATGCAAAACATCTTCAACCAGTAGTATCACTCACATAAAACAAGCATTAAATACTTTTTTAAAAGTAGAACAGATTTTCTTTTCCACAGAAGATAAAGTGTTGCTTTATGAGTAATTGGATATGTGGGTTTGAAAAGTTGAAATTTCATTTTGATGTTATGTATAAAAATGATGCTTGAGCAAAGGGAGCAAAATATTTTGTTATCTTATGACACAGACTGGATGATTTTGGTACCACACCAAACAAAATCTTTGGGAAGTATAGTAAGGTCCATTTGGAACTGCCTGGTACAAGCTCTGTTGCCAGGGGAATGATTAACCCGTGATACTGGAAGTATCCAGTGCCTATATTCATGCAACATGGCAGCAGGTCTGTGTTCTGCTCCCATCGAGAGCAGGAAGTGACTTTTCCCACTTTGGGGCTTTAAAACTCCCCCTCTTACTAGAATAATGCCTATCCCACAGAAAGGAACAGATCCAAAGTATTTGTGGCAGATAAGTGAGGTAAATCATCATGAAGCCATTCCTAGGGCCAACAAGCCAAGAAGTATTTTTGATCAGTATGTACCATATATGCTAAGATATTAATACGGCACAATTTTTTTTCTTTTATTTACTTATTTATTTAACTGGAGCCCTTTGGCAGGTACAGCACAATTTTAGAGGAAAGCATTTTGGAAAATCTAAGGCTGAGGCTCCTGTGCTATTTCTCTGCTTAATGGAAGTAGCAGGTGACCTAGAGTGTGAGGAGGAGGAGAGGGCATAAGACAGGGGGAAGGATATATCTTATATGGTTGCAAATATAGAGTCATGCTTGATTAATTCCAAGATGTACCTCCTTTAATATCTGAAGTCAGAATGTGTCCTACAACCAACCATATCTTACAATTTTAATTGGCACATTTGCTTTATTTCTTGGCAGGACATAAAATAATGGTATTTTACAATTGGCGGTGTCTTAGATTAGACGAAATATCATGGGGGCCTGAAATAAGAATATGAAAACAGTGTAAATAAGACTCACAGAAGATGATCCATATTGTACCAACAGACTATTTCTGTCACTGCAGTTTGGACAAAAGAGGGGAAACATTAATATAGGGACTGTTTGGGAAAAGGTTAACAAGTTAAAAGTTTCATTAGATTGCCCCCACCCCAACTCATGTACTAAGCATCTGCAGAGGACATCTTCCTAACAGTGAGCTCAGGTTAACATATTGTTTGTGAAAAACTTGACTGCTATACTAGCCCATTGAATCAAGTATGTATGCTCTCTAGTAGATTATAGTTTTCAGTAAGGGGACATGTAAAGGTCATCCAGAATAATACAGTAAGGTAAAGCACATGCTATGGGATGACCACCTTTTCCTGTTTGGAGATTAATTTCAGTGATGTGCCCCCATGTAACCTCTCCGTGGTTCATGGGTGGCTTACAGTAGTGTAGCTAGGAGTTGCTACAGGTTTTCTGTACTCGAAAAAGTGACAATTGCTCTGGGTCTCATTGTCCCCATTTGTAATATGAATGTTAGGCTGTGTCAATGGTTTTCAAACCTCTTAACCATGGAACCCTTGCTTCAAGGGAAGTATTGTAAGAACATCAAAAATGCAAAATAGACACAGGTGGAGGGTTCAAATACCTACATCCTCACAACAAACTTCTGAGGTTGGTATTATCATCTTCATTTTACTGATGAACAAATGGATCCTCAAAGAGATCAATTTGCTCAAGGTCACACAAATAAAGATTCCAAATTGAAGCTGCCTGACTCTGGGGACAGACTTTTTCACTCTACCAAACCCATCTCCAGAGAGCTCTCTTTTCACTTGGCAGACGATAGCTCTAACCAGCTCTAAAATTCTCTCAACTAGCTCTAAAATTGCAGACTTATGATTTGAGAGTGGCCTTCAAAAAGGGACATACAAAATGGATAATTTCAGAATAGGTGCCAAAGAAAAGCCACATTGAAAAATGAGCCATTAACTCCCTGACTTGACGCTTTTTCTTCTTTTAAAGCATCGCTCAAGAAATCAGGAACCCAAATGGGTTTTTTTGACAGCAAATATTGACAGGAACCAAAGCAGCCTAAAAACATGTCGAGCATTCAATCATTAATGTGCACCAATAAAGGAGTATAAAAGGAGTGCTTTGTCAATTGCGGCATGCATTACATTAGTAATAAGGAGATTAGAGATGTTTCATTAATATAATTGTAGGGCAGTAATACTTGAGTGACAAATTATAGAGTAAATTATAGCCATAATAAAAATTCCTTCTAACTTAAATTAGATAAAAATATGTAGACCTGTAGCTCTGTTTTTATTCCATTGGCCAGAAAATTGGGTCATATTCTTGTCTCTTTTACTGACTTGCTCTGTATTTGAATGCAAATGAAATATCTTCTCAATGACTCAGTTTTTCCACCCGCAACTTGGACATGATATATGCTACTCAAAATGGGTTTGGAATATAAGCTAAATTGTTATGAAAGAATAAACACTGAAAAGGTTTAACATGAATGACTTAGGGCTAATATAAGGTTGGACTTCCTTCTCTATATAGATTCTGCATAAATGCAAAGGAAGCAGGCTCTTGTTTTTCCTTTTGTAATGCGATACTTTGTACTTCTTTTCCCTCCTTAGGGTTTATTTGTTTTAGATATTTTTAAATATGCCCTCGATGCAGCAGACCCTGTGCATCACTTTCCCAAGCTATACATAATTTGTTACATCCTCCAAGTTGGGAATGGAAAAAATCTACCAGATCATCTTTTGCCAGGACAGGATACAGTTCCCTGATAGAAGACCTATCTGATGTGAAATTAATACTACACTTGATCTCACCAGGTGAAGAAAAGTAGAAAGAATTCCCTGTAAGTTAATTCCACTACTCCCTTAATTATTTGTATTGTTCTCCTTGCTTGGTTCCAGGCTTTGAGTCCGAAGGATTCTGGAAACAATATTCCCTCCACAGCCCCTCCTGTGTGGCTTACAATGGAATGACATCTTTCCCCAGTGGGTTGGATTCTGATAGCTGCCAGCCGCTGGGTACTGACAATTCCTATTGAACTTTGCTTTCCACAGCCATTGTTCTCTTATCTCCCCCTCCCTTTTTGTTTCTCCTTTTCTGAACCCACTATGAGTTTTCTGAACAGTTCAGAGGCTTTTGGAGTTTCCTCCCATTACGTACTTTTTTCAGATGACCCTCCCCTACTGATTCAATCTTTAGTTTTCAAAGGCCCCCAGCAGCTCCTGCCAGAATCTATAGCCTCCCCCATGCCATTCTCCCGTGGCACTGGCAAAGGAAATTCTATAGGGTTGCATTTTGCAGTATTTCTTCCTGCTCTTTCCTATTCTCACAGCCTCAGTTCTTCTCTGAACAGAGCAGGACATGACATTTTGTCATTTATAGCATCCTTGTAGAAGACTTTCAGAAAGAGGTGTGTTTTTTCATAGCTGATTAGAAAATGATATTCTTGTTTGATATATTAACCTGAAGTAAGAAAGACAGACATACACACGCACATATCTACCAACTAAAATATAGTCAGCCTATTTTTAAAAAAAAATTCTATATCACTAGAATGTATAACTGCTTAGGGATTCTTGAAATGTGGAGTCGATTCAAAACACACAAAACTTTCCCACGCAACACAATTTTGAAAAACTCCCACTCAGCCACTGTTCTTCACCCATGATGTTTCATACTAAAAGGTCTTATTGTTTCTCTGTTCTCAACACTTTTTGTTCCCTTCGATAATTTCCTGAGTGACTCAACTATAGTCTCATCATTCAGGGAAAAGCAGATTTCAAGAATGTACTGTACAGCTATTAAGATAATATGCACAATTGGTTGGGGGCAGGTGGTATTTCTGAAGTACTTATGAATGTCAGCATCAAAAAGTGACATCTTTTAGCCAGTATATGACTGCTTGCTTCATGTCACAAATATAGAGCCCTGGTCAGAGCAGCAGAGATCATTAGCTGGAGGTAATACTGAACCCATTTGAGGCTCAGACTCCTACACTTGAGTTCTTGCTACACTTTAAAGAAACCAGCATTGGAAATCATAAGCAATGTATTATAGTGGTTTATTTAAGAAGAAAGAAACAGATCCATGATCAAAGTAAAAGCCTTGGCTCTACATCAAAACAAATGGCAAATGAAAGTTAATTTTAATGTTTTAAATTTAGACAAAATATTAAAGGAAAGCATGTTATCATTATTACAAAACTGAATGGGTCTGTGAAGTATGATTTTTAGCGTTAATCAATGCACTGGATTAACTGGACAATCATGGATAGTTACAGTCTATTCCTCTGTGCCAAGGATTGGCATATACTTGGAATCTTTTTTAATCTGGAAGTCCTATACAGGAAACACTTTGAGTCTCTAATGCCTGTCTGTGAATTTTTTTGTCTTCCATGGAGACTACTTTCTTATTAGGTAGCAACAGAAAACTTCCCATGCTAAGAAAGTGTACACTCACCAATGATGCAGGGCTGGCTCATATAATCATTCTTTTAAATGTATGATAAAGAAGTTAGATTTAGTTTCACAAGCAGCTCGATTAAGTCAGTGTAGCTGAGAGGTGGTGATTCAGTGGCCGTGGTCGTTTGTAATTTCAAGGCCACATTTGTCATTGAGTCACTTTGTACTTTTCGCTGCAAGCCAACTTAATTTTAAATTGACTTTAATCAGTGTGGGCTATCAACTTCTTCACTGAAATGCTGAGACTGTTTCTAATTGTCTGGTTGAGTTCTTTAAAAGGGAGGAGCTGACATCCATAAAATAGTAATTGTTCCTCAAGTAGCCTTGGTACTTATGATTCCCCTTGAGATGGTCCACATCCACTCCACCAGTCTTATGCTCTGTGCCAAGGTGGAGATGGTTAAGTAATGAAACTAGACAGCATTGCCGAGTGGTTCTAAACATGGGCTTTAGGATCATACTGAACAACTGAGTTTGGGTCCTGACTCCCCTAGTTACAAGCTGTGTAATCCTAAGTGAGTTATTTTGTTTCTCCAAACCTAACATTGTCATTCATAGAAATCCCATTGCATTGGGCCAGGTATATGGTAAACCCTGAATAAACTGTAACTATTATTATCATCCTAATAATAAACCTTAGAAGTTATTCTCAAGAAGTTTGTAGACTATTAGAAGATAGAAGAGGCTTAGAGGTCACATAACCTAACACCGTCTCTTTGCAGATCACAAGGACCAGAGGCATGAAGTCACATAGCAGAGCTAAGACTAGGGCACAGGACTGTTTCCAGTTAGCCATTAAGCTCTGAGATCTCACAGGAGAGGACACATAATAGATACTCAGCTTACTTTGGTCAATGGTGGAAAGAAAGGACCAGTGACAACCCAGAGAAGATTGGCTCTGTGTAAACTGAGGCCCTGGGGAGGCCTGTAGTCGTTCCCAAAGGGGATGTATTCAGGAGGAAGAGGAAGGACAGGCAGGTGCTGCCAGTGGCCAGTGTCACTTGGTCTCATTAGAGAGAGTCACCAAATAGATCGCTGATAGGATTAGATTTCCCAGCAGTTCTAACTTTCTCTACCACCTGTCATGTCAAATTCTTTCATCAGGAGGGAACGGCCGCAGTATGCTTAGTGTGCTGATGTTACCTTGGTTGCAACTGTATTCCCATCAACAGTGGTGTATGTCAGAAGCGGTCTGGAGAGTCTAGAACCAGGATTGGCAAACTAAGCTCACGGGCCAAATCCAGCCCACCACCTGATTTTGTAAATAAAGTTTCACTGGAACACATCCATATTCATTCATTTACATATTACCCATGACTGCTTTTGTGGTATAACAGCAGAGTTGAGTAGTTGGAACAGACCAAACAACCCACAAAGCCTAAAATATTTACAATCTGGTCCTTTACAGAAAGGGTTTGCCAACCTCTGGTATAGAACTTTATAAGCTGCTTAGGAGACAAAGGCCCTCTCCAGACTAAGGAAGAATCAACTGATTCCTTCAGGGTGTTTTTATGCCTCTGGCCAAGATTTAATTAATACATCTGAAAAGAAGTGTAGAGTTAGAATCCCCATACAATACAAAGGCCATCTTTTCTTCAGTGTGGATGTGAAAGACAGCTGTCTATATTTTCTAAGGGTAGGTCTAGTCCTGGCCTCCTTCTTATTCTGGTGCATGGAGGAGATGGAATCTGCTGAAGAGGAAGCAAGCCCATTCCATGCATTACTTGGAGAATTAGAAGAGCCCTCTCTTAAGGAAACTGTGTACTATAAACCAGGCACTTGCCATACATTATTTTGCTTATTCATTATAACAGCCCTATTAAATAGTATGATTGTCCCCATTTTATAGAAAGGTAAACTAAGGATGAACTAAGGTCACAGAGATTTGTTAACTGTTTGACTCCATGTTGTCTGACACACATAGATGCAGTAATTCAATTCCTGAAATACCTGACTGTTAGAAGTATGGTCTAAAGTGGCTTAAGTTCACCCAAGCCAGACAAAATAGAGATCTAAGTCATTATTTCTAGAAGTTTGCACTGCAAAACACTATCCTGTAAGATACTCACTGAAAAGGTCTGTATCTTTAGAAAACCTTGCATATGTTTCCATCCTTTTGGAAATAACATGATGCTATCAGCAAGTTATGGACCCTGAGAAATTTTCCCAAACATTTAATCATGGAAACCTTTAATCTAATTCACAACATCCCATAAAACTAGTATCCCAAGGGACACACTTTGGGAACTGTTGAACTAGATGGTGATGATGGTGATTGACGATACTAATATTTATTAAGCAATTACAGTGAGCCAGGCACTGGCCTAAGTATTTGCATGTATTAAATTCATTTAACACTCACAGCAATCCTGTGAGATAAAGATTGTTATTAATTCCTCTCTTGACAGATCAGGAAACCGAGGCACAAAGAGGCTAACAACTTGTCCGAAGTCATGCAGCTAGTAAGTACTAAAGACTATGAGTTCCTCAAACATGGGGATCAGGTATCTATTCATCTTTGTATACCCTACACTTAGCACAGTGCCTGGCACATACTATGCATCCAAGAAATGACAGTTGAACTAATGGGAGATAAGGTCCTAATAAAAAGAAGTGACTAGAGAGTATTGAGTAGAACATTTAAGAACTTTAAGTGGTATTTACACAATGAAGGTAGTCCCTCATCAATCGGGGTCTCTATTTGTTCCAGACAGGACTGTAACATAGATGATGTTCCTACTATAAACCATTTTGTGTAGCATAACCATTTTCATGTTTTATTTAATGTACACTACTTAAAGTTAATGCAAAGATGATAGGAAAATATCAGATCGTGCTGATCCTATTTAGCCACAAGAAAGAATATTTCATTTGAAGGTACTTTAAATTGGGCTTTTTGTGTGGCATAAAATATATTGAAAGAGGCAATACCACATCCACAAGGAACCACTGTATTGCCTTGGTTGGTAGAATGGATGGATTTTTTTGTAATGCAATATAATAAGAGCTATTGAGAATAGTCAATAGTAGCTTTTAAAATAATACAGCTCTAAAAATATATCAAGGTCAAAATTAGTAAACAAAATACTGGTAAATTTTCAATGTAGATTTGAGAGAGGCCGGGGAGCACTAAGGAAGAAAAATAAACACACTTTCAGCTGTAGAAGGAAGAAAAGCAAAGGAAGCCCAAGAGAAGATGTTTTTTGTGTCCTGGAAAATACAAAGGAAATTTTATGTTTTGCATTTTAGGAGCTTCAAATGCAGTGATTAAATGGCATTATTTCTCATAACTTTAAGATAAAGCATTCCTGAATAATAATTATAATAATGGTTGACCATCCATTAGTGCTTACTATGCTGTTTTAGGCATCTTATACATATAGCCCTAGCAGATGAGTACTACTATTATCTCCATTTTACAGATGTAGAAATGGAGGCACAGAGAGGTAAAGTAGGTAAACTGATTTTCCCATGATCCTACACCAGTACAAGATGGATTATGGACCGCAGGAATCTGATTTCAGAGCCCATGCTACTAACTGCTTATACGCCTGGTAAAAGAGAAGATTCAAAAGTTCAATGATGTCACAGGTCTGGGGGACAAAATAAATTCCACTACCACCGTCAGGGTATGTCAGAGACTCACTAGGTAGACACCAGAAGGCTAAATGTGACAATACAGAGTGGAATCCTTGCCAGATGCATAGGCTCTTCCTTGGTGGTTTGTTCAATAACAGGTTTCCAGAGGTTGTTACACATCCTGCCACTTAAGAACCCCTCCAATTTAAGGATATGCATCAGTTATGACAGGTAATGATCTGTCCCTCCACCCACATCTACCAGCAGTGTGTGCTAGGATTTCTAAAACCTCCTATGATGTGTTCACAACCTAGCCACATGCACGCCCCTCCAAAATATGGTCAACCATTTGTGATTGTGTTTGTGCTGGGATGATACATCAGACCTAAAATATTCAGGAACTGCCTCATGCCCTGCAGTATTCAGAAAAGTCCAGGAAGAAAAAAAGTTCCTTTGGAGAAAGCACAGATGGGCTCCATGTTGATGGAAAGGAAAGATGGAATTTTACAATAAAGCATTGTGCCCAGAGCCTCAGGGTAGGAGCCATTTGAGAGTCAAATATAGAGTCCTTAAGAGAAATAACAAATTAAGTTTTGAGTAAAAACAAATACTGAAAGTTATTTTCATAATTATATTTTTGTTTCAAGATGTCTGCTTCTCCCTTCCCTTTTTGTGGGTGATACTTAAGTCAATTTAAACAACCAAAGAATTTGTTTGCTGGGAGAGTATGAGGGGAACTAATAGCATAGGGACTTTAGAAGATAAACACCCAAGCTTTGGGAAGAACACTTAACTACAAAAGGATATTATTTAAAGAAATATGTATTTTGAACAGTTGGGTCAACAAACTGTGACCCATTGATATATGCATATATCAACTAGAGATAAAAATGGAAATTGAATATTTTATTCTCTATTAATGAGCACATCAAAAGTATACATACGAAACAACAGCAAAAAATATACACACTACATTCTTGTAGAAGATACTCTAATTCTCATTTGTAAACTTTGATTGTCTTACAATTCAGGACAATTAAACAAAAATAGCTTCTCCTTTCTCAGTTGTACCTAATTGGTCTTATATCCTTCCTGAATTGTGCCTTACAAGTCTTTTAAAGAGTAATTTCCCTCTCTTCTTAAAGTTAATCATCAGTTAGGGGTGAACAATCACAAAAAGTATGATTTATTAAGCAATCAGGCAAGAAGTTGCAGAGCTGATGTTAAAACACAAATATACCTACTTACCTGGATGGCTCTGACATTGGAAACTGGCTGTTTCGACATATTCACGCGGTCTTATCCCTAAAAAAACAAGTAAGAAACTGTTAGAGATGGCAGCATTCAGATTCTCGGTCTTGATAAATTAGAATTTAACTCATGATTCAACTGGATAGTCACCCTTCCACTGGCCATATATTCTTTCAGTCTCAGTTTCCAAAGTTACTTAGAGACTCTCCTTCCTAATGCCTGGGCGGTGGGGGGTAGGAGGGAACACTAGAGCGCCAGGATAAATCATTCAGAAGGAGAAATGCTGAGATGCCTTGCCCCTGATGCTAATGATATGCAATCAGAAACTTGAAAGGCGCTATCATCTCCTTCCCTGCCCTCCTGACCCTCTGCCAAGAGCAGCAAAGCAAAGAGGTTGTGGGAATAAAACACCTTTGTTTCAGCCTCGGAAGCTCTCAGCTTGAAACTGAACTTTTGATCTGAATTCATTATTGCCAGGGCTGTGAGTCAGTCCATTGGGAGTACCTCCTCTCCACTGAACAGGCCCAAAGAGAAATGGCCTGTACCACGTCCTTACTACCGCCATGCTCTCTACTCACTGGGCACATGTCTGTTCTGCCCAGCGACCTGAAAGAGGCCCCTGTGTGTCCCCCCACACAAAGCCCCCGCTCTGTAAACGCAGGCAGGCAGCAAGCCTCACCTGTTTTCTTTTGTTTCAAGGAGGGTAGTGGGACTTACAAGTGACCCTGTCAGATCCCCAAGATGTAGAAGTGCTTCCTTCCCAAACGATGTTTGTTTTCTTTCAGCACGAGAGACCTGCCTTAGAGCACAGTGACTAGAGCACACTTGGGGACGTAGGCCATGATTTATTGGGGCTGGGGGGGCAGGGAATAGCCCAGCTCTGGTCTGTTTTTGTAGCTTGGTCTATTAAATGTCAACAGGACCAAGTGAAAAGTTAAAAATTCATTCAATTAAAAATATGCTGCGTTTTAAAACCAAACTATAAAATAGGTTGACTGAGTTCTCTCTCTTGACTGGTGTGAGGATATATGTTAACTGGTGAGTGAATGAACGCAGAGAGCAGTGTTGGCATTTGCCACAGGTCCTGTGAAATCTGGGCAATGTCACTCAACATTTCTAGGCCCATTTCTTCTTCTTTAAATTTTACCTGCTTCACATGTTGTGGTAAGAATCAAAATGATATAATGCTCCTGAAAAGGCTCTGTGAACTATAAAGCGTGATGCAAATATTTATTGTTTACTGCCATCGTCGACAGCTTGTGACTTTTGAGTGCTGTACTGATCTGCAGCTTTAAGTTCAGAGTAAGAATTGAGGTAGTGATGTTTCTCAACACCTGGAGAGATAAAAGATCTGAGAAGAATTCTGTGAAAAACTTAAGTTTTTTTGAGATCTTCAAAGTCTTAGGCTCTATTACATTTAGTTAAACAATGGCATATTTTTTTTTAAAACCTCTATGATTAGTATACCCAAATATATAATTTTTGGAGCCACGTACATGAAAACAATGAGACTTTTTTAAAAAGTTTCACCCGAATGTCTTGGTAATATATAGATATAGCTTCCATGCATTAAAGTCTAGGTAGAATTATTTTTAATATGGTTAAAAAAAATTTTTTTTGAGACAGGGTCTCACTCTGTTGCCCAGGCTGGAGTGTAGTGGTGCAATCATAGCTCACAGCAACCTCCAACTTTTGGGCTCAAGGGGTCCTTCTGCCTCAGCCTCCCAAGTAGCTAGTACTACAGGCACCTGCCACCACGCCTGGCTAATTTTTAAAAATTTTTTCTATGTTGCCCAGGCTGGTCTCAAAGGCCTGGCCTCAAGTGATCCTTCCACTTCAGCCTCCCAAAGTGCTGGGATTACAGGCATGGGCTACCATCCCCAGCCCTGGTTAAGAAATAAAATGCAAGAACAAATTGAACAATCAGGGATGCATTTTGCTCCATGATGTTTCAAATAGATTGCTGTCCTGCAGTGTCAAAGAGAAACGAAGGGTTTTTTATTTTTGGTTCTAGGACACACAGTTCAATTCCAAAAAGAAAAGCTCGGTGACTTAATTTTTAATGTTTCTATTACTCAAAAGCTACTAGAAATCAAGCAAAGCAATAATTTTCACAGGACTTTAAATATCTCTGCATATAGTATTCTCTGTGTGTGTACAACTAAAGTTTAATATCACTTGGGAACTTTTCAAAAGTTATTGTACATCGATTTGAAATGGGGATTAGGAAATTCTGTTATGCTGTGACAATAGCAGGTTGAAATGTAAAAAAAAATAGGCAATGAATGATTATGTTATTTATATTGCATTGATTTTTTAAATAAGCTGATTTTGTTTTTTCACTGAGCTGATTGCACTAACTACTGGATTGCTTTGTTTTTTGTGGACCTCTGAGCGTAACGGTGGAATGGGCCTTGTCTCCTAAACAGTTTTGGTATATTCTCATTTGCATACAGATCTCTTAACATACATGTCAATCTTTGAAAGAGACATCTATAGAAAGTTGGTCAGATCCCAGCTCTCATTCCTCACAAACAGGCTAGATAACATTTGTGTAAATCAGTTCAGCAGCAGTTCCCACTGTCCTCATTATTTGCAGAGAATCAGGGCAAAGCACACTGATGAATAAAAATAGATAGTGTTCCCTGGCTGTTTCCCTGGCCCTGCGTTCACCTCCATCAGGGATGTAGAGTGTAGCACGCGCCTTCTTTCTTCATCTGCATGCTTCATCTCAGGACCAAAAAAGAAAACTATGCCTTAGATACACACTCCACTCCCACTGGGGCCACTGCTTTTCATCCAAAGAGGTACTGTTTACAGCACTCAATTACTATGACTCCTGGTTCTGGCTACAATTTGGAAACATGGCAAGTTTGACAAGGCATATATTGACTTTTACACAGCCTGTAATATAATGGAAATGCTTGCCGGCTGAACACCGGTGAGTTTTCCTGGAAGTTCCGCATGTCAGTGTAGAACTTTAATGGTCTGCATGCTGAGTCATGCACAAACATACTGCCGCTTGTTTTTCAGTGGGCAGCCCCTAATATCTGACTTCTAAATAAAACTCTTTGACTTACAAAAAATTTGCCAACATTAATATCACTAACTTAATATGAAGGGATTCAGAGGGAAATCAATCAATAGTTGGAGGGAAAGGCTTTGTTTATTATTTTTAAAGGTCAAATAAATGGGTAAAGCTCCATCTCGAAAGGAATTATCTTCTGTCCTGCAGCTAAAAATAATTCCTGAGAAGGGTGTACAAAGATGTTCAGCTGTCCGAACTGACTAACTCCTTATTCACTCTGCCTTAAATACGCTGAGAGGGAAGAGTTGCTCTTGGCATTCCCATGGTTCAGATCCTGGTGCCCACATAGAACGGGACATGAGTGCTGCCCTCTACCCTGCTGAGTACAGGAAAACTGTGACCAAAGCGAAGCTTTTGAAAAGATGGTTCTATCTATGTACAAGACGCTGATAGAACTTTATCATTGAGACCAAGCCTGGCGCTTTGGGAAAGGAAAAAGGCACTTTAAACTTGTACTGTGTAAAAACTCTGGCAATAATTTGCATTTTGAGTAAACCAAAGAACTAGCATGATAGCTTTTCTCTGCCCCAAATTCTCCTGATTATTTCTCGGCTTAGAGCCTAAATCAGTCTGCAGCTGACCAACTGTAATCCTGGCCAGCACAGCTTCAAGGTCACAATTATCATATCTAGACTGTGGACATTTTGTTAATGTCACTATCAATGAAAACTGCCTTTAGCTCAATATTCTTTCAGCACCCCCACCTCTCACAATTTATAAAACAGAAGCATCAATACCACTAATGAACAGTGAATTTACAAGGAAGCTACACCCACTGGTTATAAGCCTACAAAGTTATAAGTAGTCACTCCATGTTAAGTATCAAGGAAATTTCCTTCAGAAAGCCCAGTTGCCGGAGCTGGATCCTTCTGCTTACCTGCTTTATGTATTTGTTTACTGCCTAAGGAAAGTCCCAAGCAGCCAGGTGCAAGAAGACAAAGTTCCTTGGAGGGCGGAAGGGATGCCCGGTGTCCTCTGAGCTGCGATCTCAATTCCGATGCTTTTCATGTGGCTGAAATAGCTCCAGTGCTCTGTGCCTCTCCCAGTATTGAGAGCTGCTCCTGGCTCAGGGCTGGAGGGGAGCTCAGTTTAAGGCTAAGTGTTAAAGAGAATTCCTGTCATAGCTCACAGTTGTTCTTCCTAAATATAGAGTTTGATACAAGCCATACACTGGCTGCCTCCGAAAGGCTTGACCGTGCCGAAAGCAGGGCTCAAATGTCAGCCAGGAGGTGGCTATGATATCTTACTGCCCTCGTAATCTTCTGGAAGATGCTGGCTGTACTTTCTCACATATTCTGAGGGCGTATAGCCAAGTTCGAAAAGTAGGAAAAACCTATCTTTAGCTTTATCACCGGGAGGCCAGAAGAGGAGGAGTGTTTAACAAAAACTGGAGGGAGGTAGCGTGGCTCTGTGCTTCTAACACAGGGGCACTGACACCAAACAGTGTTTGAATCCCAGCTTGGTCATTTGGGAGCTGTTAAAGTTATTTAATAATCAGCACTCAACAGATAGTCACCAAATGATAATAATCACCCTATTAAATTGAACTATATGATGTTGCCCTCTCTGTAGGTCAAAACTAGTCAAAGATCGATAGGCTGGTGTGGTTCCAGGGCCCAGAGTCCTGCTCACTCTATTCTCCTGCCTCTACTGGCGACAGTGCTTTTGACCCCAGAGCAAAGGAGACAACAGAACAAACAAAACAAAGAGGAAATGTCTATTTTAAATATGACAAGGGCCAGGACCAGGTACGAGGCAAAACGTTTTTTAAACACAACACTGCCAAACCCTAAGGCACATGCTCACTATTTTTAACACTACTTTTGTTTTTTAACTTCATCGGCCTCTGAAATGACCTTTACATAGAAATTTCCTTTAGTAGAAGTATTAAACAGAGTGGACAGACTTACAATCCATCCACTGGATGAAAGTGGGCCCCACATCTGAGTTCCTGACAGCATGCTCAAGCCACCGAACTCTTACCAGCAACTGTGGCCTGCCAGTCTTCTTGCTATGTGAGCAAAAGCAGCTCTGATTTGTATGAGTCCCTGAAGTCAGGTTTCTGTTCCCTGCAGCTGAATGCATTTCAGATGGAAGCAGTTGGCCGTTTTCATGTCTGTAAAAAGAAAACCAACTTTCTGGGAGTTTAGGAGGTCAGCAGATAATTGTGGTTCATTTTAGTTTGAGGTTCACCATTAAATTCTATTCATGTGCTGATTAAAAGAATCGTGTCTTTAAAATTCAGTTTAGGCATGCTTTGAGATCATATGGTGCCAAAAGTGAGTTATTTGTACATTGGAGAAGAGAATATAGTGAGTCTCTTAATATTTCCCCAAGTGTCTGGCTATTCCCGTGTGTTCAGAGCTCTTCACAAAGCAAAAGATGGCATCACTCCATGGACCAACAACAACGATGAGCTATTTTTGACCCCTTGCCCTGCAGTCAACTCATACATTTCGTCCAGTCCTTTTGCCCCAGTGATGCATCAGTAGCCACCGATGGTGTATATGTTGAGGAAACTGCTCCTGGCAACAATGCCTTGTACACAGGGCCGGCCCATTACGGGCATGGCTTCCTCTGTGGGAAGATCTGAGGTGAGCTGCATAACCAGGGCTCTGTTGGTCATAAGTGACAGAAACCCAAAGTGAACTAGTTTAAGCCCAGAGGGGGTGTGGCAGACACTGTCAATGCCTTTCTCAGTATTGACTCTGCTCACCTGAGTTCTCCTGCAACTGCAGACAATTCCCAGTACACTGTCAGTTTCCTACCTCAAAAACCTGTATGTCTCTCCTTCTCTGCACCGGGGCTCTCTCCATCATCCAGCTGCAGCAGACATGACCCATGAGTGCCAGAGAGCAACACCCCTAGCGACAAACCTCAACCAATGGGGATGGAAATCAGGTGATAAATGTCCCCACCTCCCTGTCCTCTGGTCAGATGATTCCAAGGTGTGGTCTACAGTTTCCCAGAGGTCCCCAGCAGGATTGAGCTCCAGTTGTCCACAGTTGGGATCTGTTCATCAATGTACCCTTATTGGCTTTCGCCTTTCTTTGTCTCACTTCCCCACTCCCTCGCTTGTGTTCTCTGGGATCATCCCCCAAGTAAACCACCTGTAACGAAGTCCTTGTCTCAGCATCTGGGGTTGAGGCAACCCAAACCAAGACAAAAGGGTTCACTGGGAAGGTTTCATATTGCTCGAGGAAGGGCAGGGGTGCAGGTGGGCCTCAGAAATAACCAAAACAGGAACTCAGATATCACTAGAGAGTGATGAATCTATTTCCCCAACTCCAGTCTTAAAGACCTCGGGGTTTTGATTGCCCCAGCCTGAATCAATCACCCACTCCTGGCCAAGGGCAAGGTCACCTAGCACAGAGGAGGCCACTGAGGCTCACAACTGTGGATTAGGTCCTTCCCAGAGAGGGGAATAGCTGTGCACTGAACAGCCCTCCCAACTGGGGTCTCCCAGAAGCACCAAGATGACAAGTGCTTTTCCTTGACCTCTTGCCATAGCTCCCTGAAATTTCTATTACTGTTGTCACTTGGTCAGTTTAAGGCCCTCATAAAAACAGACACTTGCTGTGTGGGAAGGGTAACAGAGGAAGTCCCTGGTGTACACCAACACATACCAGGTTGATGAGCAACAATTAACTGTGCCCAAGGGGATGGGGCACAAGAGGAGTACATTTCTTGTCAGGAGGATTGAGATAGGAGAAGAAGCTGGAAAAAGAATCAAAGAGTCTCAAAGTGTGGAAAATGGGGAGCTAGAGGGTGCTGGGCATTGAGCGGGTAGCTTGAGACCTTCTGGCATGTCTCAGTGGAGATCACCAAAGAGGGGCGGGGGGGGGTTGTTGGCAAAAACAAAATTCACTTAAGTCATTCTGACCTGCACACCTTCATCCCTCCTCCACTAAGAGCAGTAGGCTATCCAATAACATCTTACGTCTATATAGCCCTTGTTCAGTTGCAAAGCACTTCTATTTGTTATTTAGCCCTCCCAATCGCCCTGTGGTTTAAGTGGTATTATTGCCATTTTATAGATCAGTAAGTCAAAGCTGAGGGTGTTAATTCAGAACCAGTTATCTCCAGCTTTTTCTTTTTTTGAGACAGAATCTCACTCTATTGGCCAGGCTAGAGTGCCGTGGCGTCAGCCTACCTCACAGCAACCTCAAACTCCTGGGCTTAAGCAATCCTTCTGCCTCAGCCTCCCGAGTAGCTGGGACTACAGGCATGTGCCACCATGCCCAGCTAATTTTTTCTATATAGATTTTTTTTTTAGTTGTCCAAGTAATTTCTTTCTATTTTTAGTAGAGACGGGATCTCACTCTTGCTCAGGCTGGTCTCGAACTCCTGAGCTCAAAAGATCCACCCACCTTGGCCTCCCGGAGTGCTAGGATTACAGGCGTGAGGCACCGCGCCTGGCCTATCTCCAGCTTTTGACTCTCAAATTTAGTGCTCTTTCCTGTTATAACACAGTGCCCTCAAGGTACCACACTCACATGTATGCCCCACATAAGCACATAAGTATGGTATCAGTCATTTAATCATCTCACAAACCTAGGAACCTGAAGGGAGGAAAGTTCTGAGATGGTTCAGAAATTCCATGAAGTCAAAAAAAAAAAAACAGGCTCTTCCTAGTTCCTCTACTCTGCCACTCTCAACAAGTCAGCTTTTTATCCTCATGATTCTTACCTCATGTTCCCAAGATGGCTGCCACTGCTCCAAGAATTGGGATCTTTCCTAAGCATCCAAACAAAAAGGAACAGCAGTGGTGGTGGGAACAGCAGCTTTTCTTCTTAACAAGGAAACTCCCAGAAACCCTTAGCTCACTTCCCCTTACATCTCGCTGGCTGGAACTGGCTCTCATGGCTGCAAAGGAAACTAAGAAAATAAATAAACTGCAGAGAGTGAATAGAATAGAAATGATTAGCTAAGATCAAATACGCCATATAAAATCAGGATGCTCTTAGCAATGAAGAAAAGAGAAAACAGCAATGATATAGACAAGACATGCATACACATACAGAGCTTTAATGGAAAATGTGCTTTCACACATATAATCTCATTTAATCTTCACCACCTTATGAAGCAGGTGTTGTTTATTGATCTCCATGTTATAAATGGCAAAACACACTGAGAAGGTCAAGTCACATGCCTGGGAAGTGGCTGAGCAGAAACTCTAATAGGTATTCTGGCTCCAAACACCATGTGTTTCCCCTGTTCCTCTACACACAAACCAACAGGAAAAGCTGTGCTGCTCATACTGTTGTCCCATCCGTGAATGCCCTCATGAATAAGACTCTTATCATGTGCCCCAAATTACAGACTTCTTTCGGGTTCCTCTTTGCTTGGTTCTACTCCACCCTAGGTCTGCCTACAGTTTGGGCAAAGGGTAAAATACACCATATTATGGAAGTTTGTAAGTGAATTAATAGATAACTCTTTGTACCATTATATGTAAACGTGTAACCAAAAAAAAAAAAAAAAAACCTTATAGGTTGACAGAGAGAAGAAAAATTAACAAATGATGATTATGTAGAAAAGATTATGAAAGAGAAACCAGCTGTGCTCTGTGAAAACACTTTATTTTCCCATAATATTTACTTCTATGTTAAAATTTAATTTTTGACATCATGACTATGATGAAATCAATGTTTGTTTTTAATCCAGAGAGCAGGTGACAAGGTTTGTCCTCTGGGATGCATGCTGTATGATGACATCCTTCCTTTCGTGGCAGGTGCTGGCACTTTTAAAAAGCCTGGTGTGCAAGTGTGGCCCGCCCTGCCCTCCTTACCCCCGCCTGACCCACAGCTTCATTTTGCCAACCCAGGCTCCCAGCTATGGCAGAAAGTAATTCAACATTTTCCATAACATCTATCACAGTAGCATCAACATTTCATAAGGCATAGGTGATTTTATTTTAAAAGGATATTCAGTTGATAACAATAAAAAAAACATATCAAAATATTGGTAAAACTCGACTAATGAAACAGATGGTTTCTGACTAAGGAACTGGTTGTAGTTCTCTATATCATAGCACCAGGTAATGGCACTACCCACCCTCCCAGGGCTGGTAGCTTTTTAACAACAAGAAGGTTAGAGAGGACGTGAATTTCACTAAATTTACCAACAGGGAAATACCGGTGATTTAAATGTATTCATTTGAATGATACTGACCAAGGATAATTTTTATCCTTTTTTTTTTTAATCAAAATTGTCATTTCTTCCTGTTTTTCTCTCCTCCATACCCACATCCTCATTTCTCTATGCAACATTATCACCTTGAATCAATTATTAACCACAAGGATTCCTTTGTATTAGGCAAGATGTATAATTGGTATTATGGATTATAACAAATACAATCCAATGACATGAAAATATTTGTCTTTGTATAGTCTAGGCTCGAACAATCTGAAAGATAATTTCTGGAAATATCACTGTCACTAAAGGCATGTTGTCCAGTCATTCCACAACCAGATGGTTTATTTTTATATGTTCCAGCATTAACTGTGGTTGTAGCTAAATAATAGTATTACTAAAACATCTCCTAGGCTCCACTATTTTGTGGCACCTGTACAAGCCACTTCAAAGGTGTCTCCAAGTGTGGGGTTCAGTATCCCCTCATGAGCCGAATGGCAGGACTTCCACTCTCCTTCCTTCTCATATGTCACTGGGTGTCTCCAAAGAGAGCTGTATCTCTCAGATCAGCCACAGCACTGCCTGTGTCCCAGGCTTCTTGCTGCTGCTCTCATCACATATCTCAGTGTTCCACAGCTCTGCTACTCCACCTGGGCAAACAAGCAGTAATGCCCACCTCTCCTCAGTCCCCGATGGCTCAGGAGCCACCTCTCTCATTATCACTGTATAGAAGGATTTGCTATGGCCTCTGAAGCCCAGATTCTTACTCTCTGGCATGTGAGGAGGTACCATCTCCATTTTGTGACTCATTGCTTTTTTAAAAAATAAAATTTACATACCATAAAATTCACCCTTATAAAGTGTACAGTTCAGTGGTTTTCAGCACATTCACAAAGTTGTGCATCAACCACCGCTATTGAATTCTGGAATAGTTTTGTCACCCCCAAAAGAATCCTCACACCCATTAGCAGTCACTCCTCATTCCCCCTTCCCCCAGCCCCTGGCAACCACGAATCTGCATTGTCTCTATGGATGTGCCTATCCTGGACATTTCATATAAATGTGTGGCCTTTTGTGTTTCACTTCTTTCATTTAGCATAATATTTTCAAGGTTCATCCACGTTATAGCATGTATCAGTACTTCATTCCTGGAATGATATTCCATTGTGTGAATATGCCATATTCTGTTTATCCATTCATCAGATGATGGACATTTGGGTTGGACCTACTTTTTAGCTAATATGAATAATGCTGCTATGAACATTCATGTACGAGTTTGTGTGTGAACATATGTTTTCAATTCTCAGGTAAATACCTAGGAGTGGATTTGCTGGGTCATTAACTCTGTTTAATCTTTTAAGGAACTGCTAGACTGTTCTCCAAAGCAGCCACACCATTTTACATTCTCACCAGCAATGTGTGAGGGTTCTGTACTTCACATCCTCACTAATACTTGTCATTCTCTGTCTTTTTTTATTATAGCCTCCTAGCAGTAATGAAGTGGTATCTCACTGAGGTTTTCATTTACATTTCTCTGATGACTAATGATGTCAAGCATATTTTCATGTGCTTTTTTGTTCATTTTTATATCTTCTTTGGAGAACTATCTATCCGGGTCATTTGCCCATTTTAAAATTTGGCCGTTTGTCTTTTTTATTATTGAGTTGTAACCATTCTTCACAAGTCCCTTCTCCAGATATATGATTTGCAAATATTTTCTCCTACTCTTCTGGTTGTCGGTCACTTTCCTGATGGTGTTCTTTGAAGCACAAGAGTTTTTTTATTGAAATAACAACTAAATAAATTTTAACTTATGTTTTCTTTGGTTGCTTGTGGTTATGGTGTCGTATCTGAGAAACCATTGCCTAATCCAAGGTCACAAAGAATTACACTTATGTTTTTTTCTAAGATTTTTATAGTTTTAGCTCTTACATTTAGATCTTCGATTCATTTTGAGTTAATTTCTCTATACGGTCTGAGGTAGAGGTACAACTTCATTCTTTTACAGGTGGATGCCCCATTGCCCCAGTACCATTTGTTGAAGATACCATTCTTTTCCCATTGTCCAATTGTCTTGGCACTCTTTGGAAAATCAACTGACCATAAATGTAAGGATTTATTTGTAAACTCTCAGGTCTATTCTGTTGATCTATGTATCTGTCCTTATGCCAGTACCTTACCGTCTTAATTACTGTAGTTTTGTCATAAGTTGTGAAATCAGGAAGTGTGAGTCCTCTAACAATTTTCTTCTTTTCAAGCTCATTTTGGCTATTCTGGGTCCCTTGCATGCCCATATGAAATTTAGAATCAGCTTATCTATTTCAGCACACACACAAAAAAAAAAAGCTGGGATTTTTTAATAGGGTTTGTACTGAATCTATAGAACAATTTGGGAAGTATTGCCATCTTAGAAATATTAAGTCCTCTGATTCATAAACATGGGATGTCTTTCCATTTATTTAGGTCTCCTTTAATTTATTTCAATGATGTTTTATAGTTTTTACAGTTCTTGTTATATAAGTACACTTCTTTTGTTAAATTTATTTTTAAGTATTTTATTCTTTTTGATGCTATTTGTAAATGTAAACATAATTACTTTCTTAATTCCATTTTTGGATTGTCCATTGTTAGTATATAGAAATATAACTAATTTTTTGTGTATTGATCTTGTATCCTGTAACCTTGCTAAACTCACTTATTAGTTCTAATAGTTTTTTGTATGTGTGGATTCCTTAGGATTTTCTTTATGTAAGAGCATATCATCTGTGAATGAAGATAGTCTTACTTCTTTCTTTCCAATCTGGAATTTTTTTTTTTTTTTTTTGCCTTAGTGCCCTGATACCTCATGCCTCTTGACCACAAGAAGCCCATATTTTGTCAGATTCCCATTCCTGAGCATTTTTCAGAATACCTCCAAATTAAGGCTCATATGTTTCAGAAATCCAGCCCAGTGGCCACATTCCTCCTTACTAATGGCCTGGCTCCATACCATTGATCCTACTGGCTTGAAGCCTTCTCCTCCCAAACTATCATTCTCCCTTGTCCCAAATATAAATTCAGGCCCATCCCTTCATTCCCAAGAGCAGGGAATCTTAAAATTCATTAAAGATGTGAAATAACAAGACAATGGCAAAGTCCAAAACAAACAAAAAGTCAAAACTGGATTACTATCTGTGATCACATGAGCCAAGCTACTTCTCTCTTTAGCCCTTGGTCCTATGCCATGATGCAGCGGCCATGTGTATGTCTCCCTCCTTGGAATTTAGCATACTTCTATGACTATCCACAGAGAGCAAAAATAATTTTTCTAAACAGAAGCAATGTGCTTCTCAACCCACAGAGAAAAAAACCTTTTCTGTAATTGTGCAGAACAGTTTACCATCTCCTTGTCTACAAACTTCCCATTTCAAAAAGGAAGCTTTGCCTGGGTGTGGTGGCTCACATCTGTAATCCCAGCATTTTGGGAGGCCGAGACAAGAGGATCTCTTGAGGCCAGGAGTTCAAGACCAGCTTGAGCAAGAAGCAAGACCCTGTCTCTACAAAAAATGAAAAAATTAGCCAGGTGTGGTGGCACGTGCCTATAGTCCTAGCTATTCATGAAGCCAAAGGAAGAGGATTGCCCTAGCCCAGAAGTTTGAGGCTGCAGTTAGCTGTGATCACACCACTCTATCCCAGCCTGAGCAACAAAGTGAGACCCTGTCTCAAAAAAAAAAAAAAAAAAAAAGGAAGCTTTTCACATTTGTATAGCTCAATAGCTTTTCCCCAAAAGTGTTTTTCTTCCAAAATTTGTTTCACATTTGTATAGCTCAATAGCTTTTTCCCCAAAAGTATTTTTCTTCCAAAAATAAAGGAGCTATCTAGGCTCAGAAGTAAATTCAGACTTCCATCTTTAAAAACCTATTGGCTCCTCAGTCCTCAGAAAAATCGCCCACATCCACCTCTCAGTAGTCACTCCCTGCTTTTAGCTAAGTCACTCTTTCCCATGAAAATAACATTTCATTCATTCACTCATTCATCACATATTTTACCAAGTGCCTATTATGATTCAGGCACTGTGCTAAATGCTGAAGGTTTAAAAATGAGTGACTATACAAACTGCTCTAGGACTCCAGAGGAAGGCATCTCTAGCTCTCCCATCGTGCTGAGGGCTTCACAGAGAAGGAAACATTTGAGCTGAATGCCCTGAGCATCTATTAAGTGCCAGCACTGTTCTATCCCCCCGTCACTGGGGCAAAAACAATAAATAAGACTGACTGTGTCCCTGCCCTCAGAGCTTATCATAGGGGGAGGAGGACAAAGTCAAGTAAACAAATAAACAAGAAACGTATAAATCCTGTTTGTGATATGAAAAGAAACAAAACACTGAGGAAGAGAATAATGGGGAAGGGGTGGCAGGAGAAGCATCTCTCCAAGAAGAACTGAGATTGACAAGGCAAGAAGGAACAAAGGAAAAGAACATTCCAGGCAGAGGGGCTGCATGCACAAAGGCCCTGAGATGGGAAAGTATGTTCTCAGAACTCAGAGGAAACTAATGTGGCCTGAGCATACAGGAGGTTGGCATGAGATGAGAGGAGAAAACTAGGCAGAGGCTAGCAGGACCTTCATAGACCATTTTGGCTAGAGGTGCTGGTTTTATCCTAAATGTACTGGGAATCCTTGGAAAGTTTTAGGCAGTGGAGTTGCCCGGTTTGAGCTATTTTTTTGTTTGTTTTGAGACAAGGTCTTGCTCTGTTGCCTGGGTTAGAGTGCAGTGGCGTCATCATAGCTCACTGCAGCCTCAAACTCCTGGGCTCAAGCCATCCTCCTGCCTCAGCCTCCCGAGTAGCTGGAACTATAGGCGTGCACCACCACGCCCAGCTAATTTTTCTATTTTTTGTAGAAAGGGGTCTTGCCATGTTCCCCAGGCTGGTCTCAAGGTCCTGGCCTCAAACAATCCTCCTGCCTCAGCTTCCCAAAGTGCTAGAACTATAGGTGTGAGCCACCAAGCCCAGCAGAGGCTTGAGCTTTAATGAGCTCACTATTGCTGCTGTATAGAAAATGGACTGCACTAGAATAAGTGGGCAGGAGGAGGAAGAACAATGAAAAGGATAGAGGTGATGGTGACCTGAACAAAAGTGTTGGCAGTGGAGACAAAGAGAACAAGAGAGGTTCAAAATGCATTTTAGTAATGGAGTCAAAAGTATCCTTGCTAACGAATATGTATGGTAGAATGGAAAGTGGAATTTCAGGCTTGGATCATGAGATTTAAAGGAATATGGTGCATTCGGGGAGGAGTGAAGGCAGCAGGGACAATGAGATATAAATCTTAAGTGCTTGACATTGGGCCTGGCACTTAGCGAGTTCTTAAGGCAGGTCATGAAGAATTAAAAAACCGTTGTTGACCTCAGAGAGAAGAGTTTCAATAAATCATGAGGGCTGTTCAAAATCCAGGTCACTATGGGATGTGGCGTGAATGAAGGGTTGAGGTAGCAAGTAGATCCATCTTTTCTGAGACCCTTGTCTAAGAATTAAAAAAAAAGGATAGTAGCTATGTTTGGAGATATCCAATATGGAGAGAAATTATTTTGGTTGTATCGTATCTCAATCTGGACAATACTTAAATATGTTTACATGCCAAGGTGAAGCGGGTGATAAAGGTCAAGAGGAGGTCACTGATGAGCAAGATCCAGAGGAGGGGATGAAATCCGGCCTCCAGAGGCAGGAAAAGATATTCTTTTCTCTGAGAAGGAGCTAAGGTAGAAAGCTGATACCAAAAAGTCTGTGAGAGTCTGTGGGGCTGAGGGAGGAGGAACAGGGAGAACATAAGCCACCTGAAGGCCTGCCTCAACTTTCTAAGGGTCTTCAAGAGGAAACTGGGTATAGGGAACAGGGAAGAACTGAAAGGATTGCCCAGCAATGTTGAGAGTCCAGCTGAGGCTGGAACCTTGCTGTCTTGGAGATGGCTATTTCATCAGCATGGGGACTGTTTTGTTGGGGTGCTGGTTCTAAAGAACACATGTCTTCAGTTGGGCTCCCTAGAAGCAGATCTTAAAATGAGGATTTGTGTACAAGTGATTTATTTTAAAAAGCGTTTCCAGGAAAAACTGGAACACAAGAGTGTGATCTCAGGTCCCACAGAAGGTATTCTCTTGTCCCAACCCAGGTAAATGCACGGAGGCTGTCGTTCTCCTGTGCTCACCAGTCATTGGTTAAGGGCTGCCCAGGGGAACAAATTCCCAGAGCTTCTGGCTCTCCTTACCAGCCAGAAAGGTATACTCCAGAAGCCCTAGGGCAGGCCTCCAAAAGAGCGCTAAGGTGTTGAAAGCAAATGCATGCCGAAGCCAGGAGCAGACAACAAACAAGGGAAGGAGATCTGGGCAGAGCACATGCTCATTATCTGTCCCAGCACAGCTGTCCATTATGGCCTATACGCCTCAGCAAAGTTGCTCTTAACTACATTGACATCTTGTTTCTTAAAAGCCTAATTTATTTGGATTAGTCTTACAAAGTTATATTATTACAATGTTGAGATGTGTTTCCTATTGGTCATTTTCTAATGAGTGTTGAAATGGACTATTTTTGCAGGGTTTTGGCAGTCTATAAATATATTTAGAATTACATTTTCCTGCTTTGTCACATGAGACCTCTATAACCTGGCTCTTTTCCAAAAATGAGGTAACTCTAATCCCTTTGGTGACACATGGTAGACGGGGTAAGGGGAGGGAAGTACTCCTCTAGGGACTGAAGCAGTAACAGTAGCTATCCTGGCACAAGCATCAGAGATCTAGAATATTACAAAAAAATCACTGCTGTACCCTTGAACAAGATTTAACCCACATGGAATTTTACCCAAGGTCAGGATCTGTAAAACTAGGAGAATCACATTTGCACCACACACTATACAGGGCAATTTCCCTGGTGTCCTTTCCCTCCTGCCCTGCGAAGCCTTTTTTTTTTTAATAACTAGACCTATGAACATAAATGAGACAATAAACTTGTAAACAACTGGATCCTTGTAAAGAGAAAAAAGAAATAAAACCTGAACTTAAAGTATGTCACAGAGACAATGTTTAAAATTCAGCACATGGTCCCCTCTTCCCAGGATACTATGTTTTCCAGGCTCACTCACAATTGGATTGAGGCCACGTGACTGAGTTCTAGCCAATAAGATGCAGGCCCAATTACTGTAAGCCAGTGCTACTCCAAGTGTGGTCCGTGGACCAGTGCTCATTTGCAAACTATTTGTTACCAGTTTGCAATGAGCTAAATACAGAAATTTAAAAGTAGCAATTAGGGACTTTTGTAGCTATTTGATGTTGCCAGTACATCCAAGCAGCATTTCCCTTTTCTTTTCTTTTTTTTTTTTTTTTTTTTTGATGCAGAGTCTCACTCTGTTGCCTGAGCTAGAGTGCCGCGGCATCAGCCTAGCTCACAGTAACCTCAAATTCCTGGGCTCAAGCAATCCTACTGCCTCAGCCTCCCAAGTAGCTGGAATTACAGGCATGTGCCACCATGCCCGGCTAATTTTTTTCTATATATTTTTAGTTGTCCAGCTAATTTCTTTTTATTTTTTTAGTAGAGATGGGGTCTTGCTCTTGCTCAGGCTGGTCTTGAACCCCTGAGCTCAAACGGTCCACTCACCTCAGCCTCCCAGAGTGCTAGATTAGAGGTGTGAGCCACCACACCCGGCCCAGCATTTCCCTTTTCTAAGAATTCATTTTTGTTGCATTTTATAAAACTATTGGTCCATGATGGATTTAAAAAATGTGTAAACCTGGTCCTTGGATTGTTTAAGAAGCACTGTGATGCTGTAAGCCATTCTGGGCCTGGCCTTTAAAAACATCCTGTGCAATCTTCCCCACCTGTAGCAACTTAAAGCCATTGGTCCTAGATGTCATGACTACAGGATGGGAAAGGATCACTCAACCCAAGTGAGACTCCGATGTGAGTGGAAAATAAATGTTTACTATGTAAAACTGCAGAAATTTGGGTTTGTACTGAAGCAGAGCCTGGGATTACTTGATTTACACATGGAATTATTGCACTTGTTCTGGGAGCTGGATGAGCTGGCGCTGAAGGATCCACTTCAAAGACGGCTGCTTTATTCGTACGTCTGGCACCCCTTGGCCACAGATTATTAACCAGACTGCCTCTCCAGGGCGTTGGCCTCAGGGTAGTTGACTTCTTACATGGAGGTTCAGGGCTCCAAGAGCAAGTGATGCAATAGAAGACCAGAAGCTGCATGGCCTTTTATGTTCACCCTTGGAAGTCACATAGCAACACTTCTGCTGTACTCTATTGGTTGAAGCAGTCACAAGCCTGTACAGATTCAAGAGAAGAAGAATGGACCTCCGTCTCTATGGGAGGAGTGTTACAGAATTTCTGGCCATATTTTAAAACCACCACACCATGATTATAATTTGGGTCTCTGGTTCCAGGTATCTTGTATTTCTTTTAAACCATCTGACCCAGAGCCTTATCCACAGCAGGTACCCACTAAGCGTGTGTTGATGATAATGACAGGGAGAAGACAGGAATATTGCTCTGATTTTGATAACTGTGTCCGAGGTCATGGGAATAGTTCATGGATTCTAAGATGCACATTTTTCACATTTTAATATGTCTGGAATTGACACTCATTAAAATTTATGGCATTTCACGATGATATTTAGCATTGCTTTTTCTTTCTTAGGGCTACATAAGATAACTATGTATCATCCAACCAATAGCTTCTTAGATGAAATATAGTAAATGCCAGAGACTCTACAGCTCCTAGACAAAGCCTTAGCTAATGAGAAGCAATGAAAGGAAAGGAAAGGATGTGAAAATTCCTGCTACTTCTGAGCTGAAACTGATGAGCCAACCAAGGAGGACAGATAGAGAACTGACAGTCACTGCAGTCAGTGAATCATAACATCATAAGAAACCCGAAAGGGCATCACATCCAAACTCTCACTCAATGGCCGCCCCCCCCCATACTAGCTCCAAATCTATGCAGCCTCTGGACACCTACCCACCACCACCTTGTGCTGTAACAGAAAACACTATCAACCTTGGAAAGGGGCCAAAGATCAAATTTGGGCTCTGCCATTTCCCCTCTCTAAATTATAATTTCTTCATATGCAAAATGGGTATTATAATACCTAACTCTAAGTGAGCTAATGGAACTAAAGTGCAGGGCAAGGCACACCAGAGATGCTATATCAATGTTATTTTCCTTTCCTTCACTAAAATTTTCCATTGTTTCCAACTTCTCTATTTCCTGCAAGTCTTAAGATAATCCTCTTTATTACGTTACAGGCCTTGAGTCTCTGCTTTGTTAAACTAAACTATTGTGAATGTCCTCAATTGAATATTCCAAGATCCTAACCCCAAGTCTGAAGAATCTGACAAAATGGTCTCATTTTAGCTCAAAGAATACTGCCATCAAGTCACCCAAGGCCTGACCTCCCACTCTCCTGTGGGTTTTCCCCATTGTCTCGTTAAGCCATTCAAAGCATGGGGAAGAGTATAATAAAGAGGCTCTGAATTCAAAAGACGAAAGCCTGAGTTCACTCCTTTATTCATTCAGCCATTCAACAAAGGTTTCTGAGCACCTACCACGTGCCAGGAACTGCACTCGGCCATGAAAACACAGCACTGAACAAGACAGGCATAGAGACAGTCCTTATACAGTCCATAGCCTATGGAGGAGACTGACATCGAATAAACAGTTACTTCAAAGAGGGACAAACATGCTCAAGGTGGAGAAACCTGATCTACCTGGGTATCCAGGAAGGCTTCTGTCTTAGTCTGGGTGTCTCTAAAAGCAGATGCTGAGAAAAGGATTTGGGTGTAGATAGTTAATTTAGGAGGTGATCCCCAAGAGCCGGAGTGAGGGAGTAGGGAGAGTAAGACAGAAAGATGTTTTTAAAAACCAACAAAGGGTGCCATAATGAGCAACTGGCCTTTGTGGGCAACTGAGGCTCAGTCCTACTGGGAACCCTTTGAGACTATGTGAAACACATCTCAGAATTATCTCCCCAGAGGCCAGGGAGCCTTGGGTATTTAGCCACTGGTTCTGGCCCTCATTCCTTGAGGGCTGTCTTTCAGGAGCATTAACACACACTCTCTCTCTCTCTCTCACACACACACACACACACACCCCGCCACGTACTTCTGAGTTATACCTACATTATGGTTTCTCCACCTCAGCACTATTGACATTTGGGGCCGGATCATCCTTTCTTGGCGGGGGCTGTCCTGTGCACTGTAGGATGTTCAGCAGCATCCCTGGCCTCTACCTACTAGATGCCAGTAGTACTCCACCCTGCCCCTTGAAGTATGAGGACTAAAAATGTTCCAGACATTGCCAAATGTCCCCTGGTCTACATGCAGCTGAGCAAGGATCTGCAGTGCCAGAAAATGCGCTAAGTTAGAGAAGGAGAAGGATGCTGGAGAAGAGAGGTAGACTGAAGGGACATGGAGCTGGCATCAGCAGCAGCTTCCCCAAGAATGCTATGATGTTTATGCTGTGACTTAAAAAATGGCTGGGAATTTGCCTTTAACAATGGAAAACAACGAGACCGGAAGTACACCTGTTTTGTTGATAACGGGATCCCCAGCAGCCAGTACAATGCTCAACAACATGTAGTAGGAGCTCAATAATTCAAGCCTCGGTTACTTCGCATCAACAGAAACATCAAGAAACATAACCCAGATGAGCACAAGAACAGAGCACCAAGAAAACTTTCTGTCTTAAATATACCCTCACCCCAAGAGGATACAGCCCCACAGGCACAGGGCTTGGCAAATGGTACATGCTGGGCCGGATTTCAGCCCCACTTGCCCCTTGTCCAGTCCTGTGTGCATCCAGCAGCCTTGCCATAGGCCCTACCCAGCAAATCACCCCTATTCCTTCATGCCCCAAATCGCCATGTATGAAAGGCTGTGGTGTGTAGGGTTGGGGGGAAATGGAGGAGGATCATAGCACTATGCAGCTTAGTTTAAGTTTTAAGTTGCTGTCCTGAATATCATTGGCTCCTCCTGCTGCAGGCACTTTGTTTGTCACTAGCTACCTTTCTCCCCTGGCTTTGCTCTCTGCCACGTTGCTCTCTCCAACACACTCTCCCAAGATCTCTTTGCAGTTGTCTCTGTCTGTGGCTTGCCTCTCTTTATCACTCTTTCTCTCCGTCCGCCTGTCTCCATCTCCTCTTCCCCAACCCTCTGACTCTCCCTTCTGATTTTTTTGCTTGTGCTGTGACAGCCCACCTCAGGGCCCCTTGTTCCTGCATTAAAAGGTTTGGGGCAGCAGCTGTGATCCCTGGGACAAACATGCTGGTTTGTTGGGTCTCTCTCATTCCATTTCCTCCTGTACAAGTAGAAAGGTGTGGCCTTCGTCACTTAGGAAGGCCAAGACTAAACTTAGGTTTGGACTTAGAAAAGGAGGAGACTGGCTTTTTAGGTGCACCTGGCCAAGTTAAAGGAATTTTCCATGATGTCCATGAGTTTGCAGTATGATTTGGAGCAACCACCCCAGGAAGTAACAGAGCCTGGTTTGCCTCATGTGTGCACATTTACCTTGAGGACCACATTTGGCAGGGGTAGGGAGGGGAACAAGAATGACTAGTAAAAGATTAATTTGGATATTCCTGAATCCCCTTAAGAATTTTCTCTTAGATTCATCTTCTTAATATCACTCCAAAACCAGATTGAAAAATAATAACTACGGAAGTTCTAAGTGCTTGGCACACTGAACCAAATGGCTTCAGTGCAGCAGTAGGTAGTTAGAGGGTAGAAGGAAAGATGTAGCCAAAGTTAGATCATGTAGAGTTTTAAAGAACATTTTATGTGCCAGGTACAGTTCTAGGCACTAGAGGTACCTTGGCAGACAACAGGAATCCCTGCTCTCTTGGACCTTATATTCTAGGAAGAACTCCTAGCTTTGGGCCTGAGCAAGTCAGTAACTGGTGAGGTGGGGACTGCTGGGGTGGGGCACACTAGGGGAGAAGCAACCTTTGGGACAGAAAACAAGGTTAATTTGGATAATGTTAAGTTTGCGATGCCTGTTATTAAATAGATCTCAAAATGGAGATATCAAAGAAGATGGATATCCCAATATAGAGTTCAGGGAAGAAGTCCAGGCTATGATCCAAATTGAGGGGTCACCATTGGGGAGATGGTATTTAAAACCAGGGGTCTAGATGAGATCACTTAGAGAAGGGGTGGAACTAGGGCAGGGATGGGGTCAAAGGGCTGAGCCCTAGAGCAAGACAACATTTAGACATCAAAGAGAGACAGAGAAGTGAGGGAGGAATGGAGGTAGTTAGTGTTTCATAGGTACAGAATTTCAGTTTTGCAAGATAAAAAGAGTTCTGTAAATGGATTGTGGTGATGGTAGCACAACAATATGAACATACTTAAGGCCACTGAACTGGATCCTTGAAAATGGTTGAGATGGTGTCTTAATCTGTTTTCTGTTGCTATAAAAGATTACCATAGACTGGATAATTTGTAAAGAAAAGAAATTTATTTCTTATGGTTCTGGAGGCTGGGATGTCTAATATGAAGGTGCTGGCATCTTGTGAGGACAGAGGGCATCACATATGGAGAGGGCAAGAGCATGCCAGCTCAGGTCTCTCTTCCTATTCTAATAAAGCCACCAGTCCCGTCATGGGATCTCCACCCTGACGACCTTATCTAATCCTAATTACCTCCCAAAGGCCCCACTTCCAAATACAATCAATATATGAATTTAGACGTTAAGTTTCCAACACATGAAATTTGAGGGATACATTCAAACCATAGCAGATGGTAAATTTTACGTTAGGTGTATTTTACCACAACATCAATAAAAAAAGAGAGACAGAGAGAGACTGAGGAGTAAATGGCCATAAGAACTCAAATGAAGGAAGTGTTTCCAGAAGGCAGGGATGACCAATCAGATCAAATGCTACCGAGAAATCAATGAGGAGTTAACCATTGGTTTTGGCAATGTGGAGAATGTCAGTGACCTTGACAGCAGAGAAGGTGTTGGTAAATGCTTGCTTGCAGTGAGCTCAAAGACACAATGGGGGATGAGGAAAGCAAGACAGAAAAGATAGCTCAGGGTAGCAGAAAAATGGGGGCAGTGGCTGGAAGTGGTCACAGGAGGAGTCTTATTTTAACAGGAAACATAATGGATTGACTTTGAGGGCTGAGGTTGCAATGATCCCACAGAGAGGGAAACACTGATGAGCAAGAGAGAGAAAGGACATTTGTCAAAGCCACACTCAGTCCCTGAGTAGCTGAGAGCATTGGGGATCTGATTTACGCAGGGAGATGGCAGGACTGGCCTCCATATAAGCAAAGCACATGCAGCTGACCCGCTGTGTCAAGAAGGGGACAAGGCATGTGGATGCAAAGGCGAGCAAGTGAGTCCACTTGTCAGGGGGAGGGTAAGGACATGCTCTTCTGATTGAGAATAATTTTTCAGTGAAATAAGAAGCAAGGTTGTCAGCTGAGAGTGAGGAGTAGAGAAGAGATTCTAAAGTTTTGAGAAAGTTTAAAATAGCCCTCTTAGAGAGAAGAAGAGGGAATTGGCATGGGAACTGTAGCAGAACTACAGTGCAGCTCTTGGGGCCTAATTAAGGTTTGTGGTCAAAAATATAAAGTGAGGCCAGAATCAATTTTCATCTGAATTTCTATTATTTTTATTGTTAATACTTTTTAATAGTCTATAATTTCAGTTATTTCCTCTTTGATTCACTTATTATAGTCAAGGATTTTTAAATATTTATAAGAAGTTAGGAATTTTTTTAGAAAATATAGCCACCAAAATATATCAATCATAAATCTCTAAGTACTGACAACATTTTGTCAAAATATATAGAGCAAAGACTATTATAAATACAAAAAAAAGTTTTGACAAAACACCTCTTCTGAATTTGAAAAATTCTAGCTAAAAATGGATATAAAAGATTTTAATACTACAGTTATGGAACTTGATTGAATATATATACACATACATGATTATACATGATTTATAAATATCTTAGTCCATTTTCTGTTACTATAACAGAATACCTAAGACTGGGTAATTTACAGGGAAAAGAGGTTTATTTTGGCTCATGATTCTGGAGGCTGGGAAATCTAAGATCTGGCAGCCGCATCTGGTCAGAGCCTCAAGCGGCTTCATAGCATGGCAGAAAAGTGGAAGGGCAGAGAGGGCACATGTGCACGAAAGAAAAGGGGGCTCAACTCCTGAGATAGCCAACCAAGTCCTTAGAGAAAGACATTAATCCTCTTGTGAGGGCAGAGTCCCCATGACCCAAATACCTCTTAAAGGTCTCACCGCCTCTCAACACTATCACATTGGGGACCAAATTTCAACATGAGTTTTGGAGGGAAGAAACCACATCCAAACCATAGCAATGTTTATGTGTATATATTATATATTATATGTACATATATATTGTGTTATATGTACATGTATTATATACACACATATATGTATATATACACATAAATTTTTAGTTCAAAATTTATTTTTTACTGCCATGAAATATTTGCAAAAGTGTTTAAGGTACTATCAGACCAAGAAAACCTCAAATTCCCAAATGTAGAAGTTGCACGTTCTACAATCTCTGACCCAGATGGTAAAAAACTAGAAATTAATACCAAAAAGAAAAATAAAACTATTAAGAAAACTCTAAAATACTCTTCCAAATAACTCAGAGGCTGAAGAAAAAAATTAAAATTGAAATTACAACATATTTATAAATTAACAACAGTGAAAACAATGCGCACTCAGAGGAAAATCCATAGCCCTAAAACTCTAACTATTGATGGAAGGAGCTGCAAAATAATGTGGCCATGTTTTTCAGTCAACCACAGAGACAAAAATAAGGACAACTTAGCAAGGTTAATGGGGAAACCATTGAAGTGTATATCTTCTTGCTTGGATGATACTTTGAGATCCAATTTAGCAACCTGAAATACTTGCTGCTTAGGAATAAATGACACAGAGTGGGGACCAGCAAAAGTCACAACTTGGTTCAAGAGCACTCATTAGCATCTCAGCTACTCTCCAGCTACTACCATCTCAAGGAGGTAGCCAGACTGAAAGAACATCCTGTCTTACTTCCAAAGTTAGGAATAGAGGAATAAGGGATTCTGCCTTTTCCTTCTTTGTCTACTGTGCCCATATGAACAGTATTTTTCCTTTTTAAGTATCTGGTGATGGATGCTCAATGAGGTTAATCCACACAGGCCAGTTATATATAAGGGGGAAAAGCCATTTACTCCACCCCAATTCTTTAGGTCAACTGAAATATCTTTAGGAACATGTATAAATACTCAGCATAAATAGGGAAGATTCCAAATGTGTGCAGGGTCAAGGGAACAGCTGCTGGGAAGGATAAAATGCATCACCGAGACAGGGAAAGTGGCATAGGCAAGGAAATACAATAAATACATTGAGTTTATAGGAAATGCACTAATTGAATTCAATCAACACTGCCTGGCACTGGACAATAAGATATAAAACATGTCTTTAAGAAACTCATAGTTTGGTAGAGGCTCTCCTACAGTATTCATTAAAGTTTTTTCCTCAGTTGAAAGCGGGAGTGATCCAATGAAAAAGTATTTGTGAAATTATTTACAAGATTATAAAGCATCAAATTCTGTATTATTCTCACTGTTTAATACTTGATCATAAAGGTCTCAGTAATAATATATAGCAGGGGTTGGCAAACTATAGCCTGCTGCCTGTATTTGTAAATAAAGTTTTATTGGATGACAGCCATGTCCATTGATTTGCCTATTGCCTATGGCTGCTTTCTCCCTACAAAGGCAGAGTGGAGTAGTTGCAACAGAAATGGCATGGCCCGCAAAGCTTAAAATACTTAACGATCTTCCTTTTACAGGTAAAGATTGCCAACCTCTGATACATACAGTCATTCAAATATTCTCTGGGTCATTCAATTCCCATGAATCTTCTTTCTTTCCCCTGTGGAGCAGCGGTCCCCAACCTTTCTGGCACCAGGAACTGGTTTCATGGAAGACAATTTTTCCATAGACCAGGGCTGGGGGGAATGGTTTCAGGATGATTCAAGGACATTGCATTTATTGTGCACTTTATTTCTATTAGTATTACACTGTAATATATAATGAAATAATTATACAACTCACCATAATGCAGAATCAGTGGGAGCCCTGAGCTTATTTTCCTGCAACTAGACAGTCCCGTCTGGGGGTGATGGGAGACAGTGACACCCGAAGTGTGTTGCTTATGTCCAGTCTACTCCATAATCTCGTTTTGGTTGCTGCCACTGCAGAAAACTCTGCTTCACAAAAGTAGGGTGTTGGAAATGGAAGCAGGCTTTTCAGTGCTTTTGTGGCAATCTCAGGATATTCTGCCTTGACTTTAATCCAGAACATACAGAGATCTGAAGTTGTCTCAAACATACTTTTAAGGATACCATCATCTGCAATCTCAAGCAGCTGATCCTCTTCTAGCATGGGCAAAGTCGATTCATCTGGCTTATTCACAAATGGGTCGCGGGTCCATTCCTTCCCAGTTCGGGGGTCTTTTGTGGTTGGGAAGTAATGCCCAAACTCTTCTGAAAGCTGACATAGGTGATCATGCACCAGCTGGGCAAAAGAAGGCCCTGGCTCAGTCTCTTTGAAAATCTCTGTTAATGTTTGAAACCTCAAAAATCCCACGTTTGCTCACCGCCCCCATAATTCCAATTTGGCTTTGAATGCAGCCACTTTATCTGCCGACTTGAACACAGTTGCCGTTCTCCCCTGAAGTGACAGATTGAGTTCACTGAGCAGGTTGAGTATGTCACACAAGCAAGTTTTGCGACCCATTCTGTGTCACTGAAATGTGCTGCCAGTGGTGACTATTTTTCTACAAGAAATCTCTGAATCAGCTCTTGTACTCAAAAACACTAGCCAGTGATCTACCTTTCGAAAGCCATCTCACTTCTGTGTGGAAGAGAAGACGCGTGTTCTCTGCGTCCATCTCCTCACGCAGCTGCACGAACAGACATGAGTTAAGGGCATGTACTTTAATGTGGTTGATAATTTTAATCACATCCTGAAAAATGTTGTTTAGTTGACGTATTTCGGCTAGCCAGCATTTCTCTATGAATGACACAGTGCATGGACTCACCTTGAGAAGCGACCTCCTTGACCTAAGTAGTGAAACCAGAAAGCCGTCCAGTCAGGGCAGCCGCTCCGTCCGTATATATACTGACACAAAATGACCAATTCCGTTTTCCTGATATGTAATTATTCAAAGACTTGAATAGTTCTGTGGTGTTGGTTGGCAACAAAAGTGCACATAACATATCCTCGTGCACGTCCTCCTGAAAAACATATCCCACAAAACAAGCATTGTTGCCTTATTGTCAACATCGGTAGACTCATCAACCTGGATTGTGTACCACGGTAACTCATTAATCCTCTCTAACAATTGTGCCTCAGTATCCTCTGCTATCTCATCATTTCGTCTAGTTATGATGCTAGCCGAAAGAGGAACACATGCCACCTTTTGCACTACAGCTTCTCCCAAAAGTTCACAGCAAATGTCCTTAGCAGCAGGCAGGTTCAACTCTTCACCAATAGTAATGGGCTTCTTAGCTTTAGCAATGCGGTTACCCACTAAGAATCATGGTCTCAGTACAGACACATTTGATGAAGTGGTGGCCTTCAATAATTGCTTGTTCTTCGTGTTCATGTTTTTTCTTTTGAAAAACTGCAAAGGCTTGTCTTCGAATGCAGAGTGCTTTGTCTCCATGTGGCGAAGCAGCTTTGAAGGTTTCATGGCTTCGTTGGATAGCTGGTTGCCACATATTATACTAAGCGGGCTTGGAGAATGTGAATCACCTGTTGCAATGAACTTGTAATTTAAGTAGGACTCTTGGTATTTTCTTTTAAATATAGCTTTCATTTTGTTGGCAGTCTCAGAGTCTTCTGCTGTCTCATCATTGGGTCTTTCCCCCTTTTCAAAGAAACTCTCCAGCGACGTCCGTTTTTTAATCATTTTTGCTAGGGTTAGCTTGTGGGCTTACCAAAACTGTGACTGAGACAAGTGCACAGTGCGGGGAAAGAGGTGCGGATGGAAGTGGTAAATAAAATAATGGGTGGGCCATGTGCAGACTAAAATAAGTGTCAGATTCTGACTTAAAGCTTGCCACCAGATGCAGCTGTACAATGAAGTACATCAGCTCACTTGACACTATAAAGCCTGCCACCACATGCAGCTTTACAACTGAAGTAAGATGCTCACTCGCCATTAATAGGCCTGCCACCAGATGCAGCTTAATTGTTACTTGCCACTCACTGGTAGGGTTTTGATATGTGTCTGCAAGCAATTGATTTATTATGGCCTCTGTGCAGTCAAACCTCTCTGCTAACGATAATCTGTATTTGCAGCTGCTCCCCAGCACTAGCATCACTGCCTCAGCTGTACCTCACACCATCAGGCATTAGATTCTTATAAGGAGTGCGCAACCTAGATCCCTCGCATGTGCAGTTTACAGTAGGCTTTGCGCCCCTATGACAATCTAATGCTGCCACTTATCTGATAGGAGGCGGAGCGCAGGCGGTGATGCCAGCGATGGGGAGCTGCTATAAATACAGATGAAGCTTCTCTTACTCACCTGCCACTCACCTCCTGCTGTGTGGCCCAGTTCCTAACAGGGCACGGTACCAGTCCGTGGCCCAGGGTTGGGGATCCAGAGTTATGGGAAATGACTGTGTGTGTTTTCACATGTGAAAAAAACACTCATTCAAAAAATTCTTTATAAATGTGTGAAAAACACAGGATGGTATGTTCTCAACCCTTCCAACAATAAACTAATACAGAATTATAATTATTTTTTATTTTACTTTCTATTTTACTGAATTATTAGAAATAAAATTTTGCTTTTATAAATGAAAAAATATATTCTGCAATGTGGGTAACTTGCTTTTTTCCATTTTTCTTAAATGAAAGCTTTTTTCCTTAAAGTATGGCAATCTATCCTATAGAAGAAATAATTGCTTTGTGTTAAGGTGAATTGCTTCATTCTGTTTTATTACTGTCAAGCAACCTCATCTTAAATCCCAAAGTTCCAACTTCTTTTAATAGATATAGGGGTATTATCTGAGTTCCAAGAATTTATATTAAGCTCTTACAAAGTGTATTATGAATGTAGCCCACACAAACACTGAAACACAACTCTGGGACAGCTGCATTAGACCCAAGGCTGGTTTCGGTTACCATTTACTCTTTGAATATAGCAAATATCCAGCAGTAAAAAAAAACCTTTGAGAAACTAAGATATTAGTCGGCATTAGATTAATCCCACACTGGTATTTGTGATCATCAAAAAATTGGAGCCACAACCATGTGGCAGTATAAACTTTCCTGTTCCCTGCCAAGATTATTTCATATGTATTCTAAAAATCATCACTCCACCTAGAACCAACAGGTTTGCTATCCTTTGGCATTTGCATTAGCTTTTAGGGAAAAAAACCTTTGGTTTGTTTTTGAACTAGACTTTAGGAAACCACTCCTGAGTTCCAGAAGAAATAAGAACCAGGCAAACATCAGCGTTGAAAACCTGAAATGTAGTCATGCTTAATATTCACAGTTTTCTCCATTATTGCCATTTGGACATATCACTTCCCTAGTTCCTGACTTCTAATGCTTTCTTCTAGTCACCATCCATTGAGTAGTTTGAGAAGTGTTAGGTCACCCGTTGCAAAGGCTGAAATTGTCCCAAAATAGAAATGAAAAAGAAGTCTAGGTCAAGGAAAGCCTTAGAGAGAAGCATAAACATTAACATAAGAAGATTTTGGAAAGCAGATAAGAGTAATATCTTCAGGTCAAAGAAAGGAAGAATACAGTTTGGTTAGAGAAAGGGGCTAGAAATATTCTTGCTAATTCTGAATGTTTTATGTCCACACTTTATCTGAAGAGGAGAGCTTACCCATTAGCAATCTGTTTCTGGGCACAGCCAAACTTTAAAATCATAATTGATTCCTTTCCCATTAGTAGGTGCTATACATTAAATTGTGTCCCCCGCTCCAAATGTATATGTTGACATCCTAATCCCCAGCACATAAGAATGGAACGTTATTTGGAAAAAATGTCATTGCAGATGTAATTAATTAGTTAAGATGAGGTCATACTGGAGTAGGGTGGGCCCTAATCCAATATGACTAGTGTCTTTATAAAAAGGGAAAATTTGGACACAGACACACACACAGGGAGAACACAATGTGAATGCCAAGGCAGAGATCAGGGAAATGCATCTACAAGCCAAGGAATGCCAAAGATTGCCAGCAAACCACCAGAAACTAGGCAAGTGGCATGGAACAGAGTCTCCCTCACAGCCCTCAGAAGGAACCAACTCTGCCCACACATTGAACTCAGACTTCTAGCCTCCAGAACTGTGAGACGATAAATTACTGTTGTTTAAGGCATCCAGTTTGTGGTACTTTGTTACAACAGCCCTAGCAGATTAATACAGTAGAGGCCCCACCAGATTCTCAGTCAACATCTACATGTCTACAACAGTGTCACTCTAGGTCACAGGGCATCACCCCCAGGGCGATATTTCTACAGACCACTCTGGAAAAAACTTTGGTCTACTGTATATAGATTAGTGTTCCTATATATGGTACTAGCTAGTTCACTTTTCCATTCCTCTGCTAAAGCAGATATTTCTCCGCTTATAAATTTTTTACTTCTTTCTAGTTCCCCAACTGAAGTCTTTAGTAAATAAAAAACAATGCATGCATTTTCTCCTTATCCCTCATTAGATTAGAATGAAAGTAATAACTTTGTTAAAAGGTATCAGTTTCACAATACAAACAACCAGAATATTCATTTAATGCTTTTCTAAATCAGGATATGCACAATTACCTCTAGTATATGGTCTCAATTTCTGTTTCATTATTTTTCTCTTGAGACAGTAAATATACAAGGACCCACCGGATCTCTATACTTGAAGGGCTGTGTTTCACCAAGCCCCCCCCAAAAAATCTCAAATATGAATTCTTCAAATTCTTTCTTATAAAGTAAAATTAAATCCTAACAAAAAGATAATAGTCAAAGTTGTGAGAGAAAAGGGTTTGGAGACTTTTAGTTATGATCAAATCCATGAGACATATATAAACTGGAAAAGAATTTAACATAAGAACGCTATAACATAGCTAATGTTTTCTATGCTGAGTGTGGTAAGTGCTTTAGGGACATCAGTGACATCAATTATTCCATTACAAAATCTTATAAGGTAGGTAGTACTATCATTTTCCCCATAGAAACTGAGACACTACGAAATTCTGTGAATTGCCCAAGGTCACAGAGCCAGTTATTGGTGGAGCAGGAGTGATCCCAGGCAGTCTACCTCCACAGTCCATACCCTTAACCCCTTAGTGATACAACCTCTCAAGATTCAGGTACGCACACATTTATATTTCATTTCTCTCCTTCTGCATGTAGGAAGTGGGTGGCAATATTATTTTAAAAATAAAAAAAAAGAAGCCATTTAAAGACATTTGGGGTCAAGACAAATTGAGGAAACTGATTTTGAATGCTCTTAGAAGCAATTATCACATTTTCTATATTGTAGGTCCACCTTCTTTTTTAATTCTTGCTACAGTTCTCAGAGGTAGGAGTTATGTGTTTTTTAAAGATGAAGAATCCAGTGTCTTAATGTGGGTTCCCTAGAAGCAGAGCCTGACAAAGGGATTCTTGTTTAAGTGATTTTGGCGGGAGTGCTCCAGGGAGCAGGGGTGTGAGGTAAGCAGGCTACCACACAAGTAGAGGCTTTACAACAGTGTGGTCTCAGCTGGAGATGAGCTTCAGCTGATACAGCCATACAACCAAGCCAGCACTCTGGAGAGCGCTGGAGTGCAAATGGCACCACGACAACAAGGTGTCAGCATTTACACCCCAATGTCAGGCAATCTTTCCTGATGGGGGTTGGGGGAGCTGGTGGTGGGAGGGGCTACTGTTTGGGTAAGGACCACTCTTTGGAAAAGAGGCAGCCAATACTCACAGCAGCTGGGGATGAGGGAGTAGTGAGTACACCAACTAGTAAAGGAGATCTGAGTGGGGCACCAACAGCATCCACTAGGCTTAAAGAGGTTGTCCGATAATGAGGTTCTTTTCAGAGGTCATTTCAACCAAGAAGTCTCCCCTAAATTTCTAGAGTCGACATTTTTCCTAAGTCTGCTCTCACACACCAAGACCAACTTTCACGCATTTTCCTTTAACTCTAGCAAGCAAATGGGCTTCTCACATTAAAAGTACTGCATTTCTACAACTAATACAAAAATAGGAGGCTACTGTCTCTAATTTGTTAAGGAAATCCTTCTACTCACAGGCATGAATCTTTACCTCCCAGTCTTTCCCCTCTCTTTTGTTAGTCTGCTTTCTATACTTGCCTTCCTCAACAACTATTATTTTTTTCTCTTCACCTTGCATTGCCCTGTTGCCCTCTTTGACTCCATCCAAAGCTACAGGCACAGTCCATCACAGCTTGCATTTCCTAACATTGTCCAAGGCCAACTTCAAAATGATTTATCACAAAATTGGGGCTTTGGGACAAGGGTCCTACCTCAAGGCAGCCATGCTTTGATCTATTACATATATTGGCCTTCCACATGAGCTAGTATTTGAAGACACAGCTCAATGACCTTACAAAGTTTCAAAAACACTGGTCTACACCACAGCTGCATCTACAGTGTGTTTCATTTGAGGAAGCCGAATCTCTCTGTAGACCAAAGATTCTTAACTTTGTGCCATGGATCCCTTTGCATCTAGTAAAGCCTATGGGCCCCTTCTCAGAGTAATATTTTTAATGCATAAAATAAAATATACAGGATTACAAAGCTAACCAATTAAATTGAAATAGTTATCAAAATATGAAAAATGAATCTGTAATGTATGTTTATAAGTACATTAAATAACAAGGTCTGGAGGTAGTTCTGTTAGGTATCATATTCCCAAGTGATGAGCATAAATAACATTTCAATAATTGCAATAATTATAATGTAATTGGAACAATCATAATATTCTGTTGATGATAAAGTTACAGGTGAATGCCTTAATATTACTATGGTTCATTGCCTATATTCATAACTGAAATAAATATTAAATTTCAGTTAGAGGATAGTGAAAAGAAAGATATAAATCCTAAGCCCCCTGAAGTAACTCCAGGTTAAGAAGCCTTGGTGTAGATAGACTTTAGAAGGCAGGTATCATGTCAATCTTATTAATACAAACTGTTAAGTAGCTCATACACACACACACAAACACACACACAATAAAAAAGACAAATTTGTGCTGCGTTCCATCAGGTCAAATGCTATGACCAGTGACTTGGCTCCCAGGAAGGCCCAGTGGCTCCTATCTCTTTCAGGGTCCAAGGCCATTTCACGGTCCTTGGGCATAAGGTCAGACACTAGACAGCTGCCCAAAATCTCCTTGAAAAGTAAAAATAAAGCATTTTGGGAACACTTACACCTAAAAAGCACCAGAAATTTGGAATATGAAAGTTCAGCAGTAGAAAATGACTTGCCAAAACAGTGTGAACTATGTGGTTTGTAAGATGTTAATTGCAATTGACACTCCTGAGGATGGTGTGAGATGTATTGTCCTTCACATCCAAAGAGCTATTTCTGACCTGCTTTCTTCCTGACCACCCCACTAGAAAAAAGGAGGAAAAACCTTTGCATTTGCTTCTGAGTGTTTTGCTGAGTTCTTTTAATTAAAATATTTTGAAGGATAATGTGCTTTCAAAAAACTTGAAATGGCAGTTCTCTTTAGAGCTCACACTTTATGTCAGCAAGCAATTATGGCCTATATTGAACAAATTTGGACCTGACTCATTTTTCTATTAATATAGTAATAATGCTTCATGAATATTCATAATTCCTCCCTTCTTACCATATTTACATATCTCCCTCAGACAAAACATCTTAAAATTTCCATTTTCTCATAGAAGAATAGGCATAGCAAATTTCAAACAAGTAGTGTAAATTTTTACCAAACTTGGGTTAGCTTTCTTCATTAATTTTTGTATAAACATATTTAGTTCTCAAAAGAAACAAATTGAATCAGTCTCAATCCTTGAAGACTATCTAACACATCAAATTCTTTCCTCCCACTCCCACTCTGTAAGGTTTCTTAAGTAAAAGCATTGTTTATTCAATTCTTAGCTGTTCAGATGTTCTAAACTTTCATTCATTTGTTCAACAAATATTTACTGAGAGACTCCTATATGATAAGCAGTGAACTAGACCTGGCAATGCAACAATAAATAAGAAGTGTCCTGATCCCTGAGGGTCTCATAGTGAGGAAGACAGATAAACCTAACCACACTATAACCTGACCGGGGGTGTAAGAGAGGAAGCAACTGAATGCTGTAGAAGTACTAAGGAACTTGCAGTTAATCTGCCTAGGGGATTAAAGAAAGGCTTCAAAGAGATAATGATTTTTGCGTTGGGTCCTGAAGGACAAGTAGGAGTTTTCCAGTGGAGAAGGCTGAAAGAAGATACTCTAGCTTTGAGATATAAAATGTTCAGAAAACAAAACTAATTAAAAGTTTAAGCACTCTGGGAGGCCGAGGCGGGCGGATTGTTTGAGCTCAGGAGTTCGAAACCAGCCTGAGCAAGAGCGAGACCCCGTCTCTACTAAAAATAGAAAGAAATTAATCGGACAACTAAAAATATATAGAAAAAATTAGCCGGGCATGGTGGCGCATGCCTGTAGTCCCAGCTACTCGGGAGGCTGAGGCAGAAGGATTGC
>RJWJ010002906.1:0-93245 GCA_004363605.1 Indri indri
GAGTTTCACTCTCTTGCCTGGGGCGAGTGCCGTGGCGTCAGCCTAGCTCACAGCAACCTCCAACTCCTGGGCTCGAGCAATCCCACTGTCTCAGCCTCCCGAGTAGCTGGGACTACAGGCATGCGCCACCATGCCCGGCTAATTTTTTCTATATATATTTTTAGCTGTCCAATTAATTTCTTTCTATTTTTGGTAGAGACGGGGTCTCGCTCTTGCTCAGGCTGGTCTTGAACTCCCGAGCTCAGAACAACCCACCCGCCTCGGCCTCCCAGAGTGCTAGGATTACAGGTGTGAGCCACCACGCCCGGCCCGGCTAGTTTTTTTGTCTGTTTTTAGTTGAAGCGGCGTTTTGCTCTTGCTAAGGCTGGTGACTTCAAGTGATCCTCCTACCTCGGTCTCTCCCAAAGTGCCAGGATTACAGGCCTGAGCCACTGTGCCTGGCCAACAATCTAATTTTTGAGTAGCAGTGAGTGTGGGTGATACTTCGACCTAGCTGCAGTCACGGTGTGCTTTGAAAAGCGCAGATTTCACCCCTAACACTGCAGTGGTTGTTTCCATTGTACATAGTTGATGTGAATGCTAAACTTCATTACAGACTAGTAAAAATAAAGGAAGTAGTTTGCGTCTAACGCGGACCCTTTCCAGATTAAAAATCTCTGTTTTATAGGCTGGGTGTGTTGGCTCACGCCTGTAATCCTAGCACTCTGGGAGACTGAGGTGGGAGGATTGCTCGAGGTCAGGAGTTTGAGACCAGCCTGAGCAAGAGCGAGACCCCGTCTCCACTAAAATAGAAAGAAATTAGCCGGACAACTAAAAATATATATAGAAAAAATTAGCTGGGCATGGTGGCATATGCCTGTAGTCTCAGCTACTTGGGAGGCTGAGGCAGGAGGATCGCTTGAGCCCAGGAGTTTGAGGTTGCTGTGAGCCAGGCTGATGCCACAGCACTCTAACCTGGGCAACAGAGTGAGACTCTGTCTCAAAAAAAAAAAAAAAAAAATCTCTGTTCTACACAGTAAATCTCTATTAAGTCAAACTGCTAGACAAATGGGGTATATTTTTTTCAAGCTTTTTGATATTCATGGCCAAATATTGGTCCCTGAAAAAAGTCGCACTAGTTGATACTCCCACGATGATACATGAACGTGCTTGTGTCCCTTAACCATGGGCAGGGGACCGACTTAGAACACTATCATCTGTTTTCTTGGGGCTCTTTTACCTGAGAGGAAAATGGATTTATTGTCACAGAGAGCAGAGGAACAGGAGGTGGTCTGAATGTTCCTGGGTCTTGGAGAGCTTTGGCTCTTTCCTCAAAGGCTGAGGGGGAGGGAATCTTCCCTAGAGAAAAGGTCTTAGCAGATCAAGAGAATGGCTGCCATGCTGTGTGACAAAAGTGTGGGCTACTAGGGACACCCATGTGTTGGCGGTGGGCGCGTCAGTGACACCTGACCCTGCTGATCATACCAGCTCTGTGGCATGGCCTGGAACGAGCACCTCAGTTAAGGGAGCCTCAGTGTCCTGGTCTGTAAACTGGGATTGGTAGTGCCCGTCTCGCAGAGGAGATGCTTTCTTTCCCGGGAGCTACTGTCATGAGTGCCGCTGACCACTTGGCCTTCCCGTTTCAGATGTGGACGACGAGTATGAGGACGAGGACCAGTGGGAGGATGGAGCAGAGGACATCCTAGAGAAAGGTGTGTGGGCCCTGCCTCCATAAGACCACTGGGAGGGGTGTGGCCGCGAGGGTCTCAGAGCCCATCCCCCCACCCCCATGCCCTACCACCCCCACCCCCACCCTTCTCACCTCGCTTCTTTCTGTCCTTGCCAGAGAGACCAGCTCCCCCGTTTTCCTTTTAGGCCCATGAGTGGGGGGTGGGGATTGTGGGGTGGTGGGTGTTGTGGGGAGAGAACTCTGGGATCCCAGGGCCCCAGTGAATCCCTTTTGGGGGTTACAGGGTGGGCTGGCTCTGTCCCAAGATCCCCCCCACTTCCTGGGCCAGTGCCCCCCTCCCTGTTATTTTCCGTTCTGTGCGCCTCATACATTTCGGCTTCTCCCCAACCACGTGGTGCCTGGCCTTTACTTTTGATTTTCAACCGTCCTGTGTCCCTCCCTTCCCCGTCCCCCAACCCATTGGTTGATTTCGCTGCTATAATTTGGCTCATACTTTGTCTGCCCTTGCCCACCACCACCACCACCACCACCACCACCACCACCACCACCACCACCTCCTCTTCCTCCAAGTAGAAGAGATCGAAGGTAAGACTCTGAAGAGTGTGATTCCCTGACCTTCCTCCCATATCCTGACATTTCCTCCTCCCTGCAGCACCCTGCCCTCACCCCCTGACCCCTGTCTGGCCCTGGGGGCTCTGACTCATGTAGGGTCCAGAGTAAGGGAGTTCTGGGGCCAGGTCTCTAGCAGTTGTTGGCTTGGGAAAGCACGGATGTGTTTCTGTCCGCAGCCGAGCGTGTGTGGGCAGCGGGGCTGCGTGGGGTGGGCCGGAGTTCAGGGTGTGCCTAGGCAGTGGTTGGGAGATGGGAACGGCTGGATGTCCCCCAGTTGCCGGGCCCCATCCCCAGTCTTTGCTGAGAAGTAGGATGCTGAGTAGGACAGAGTCGGGGTGAGGAGCGGGGTTTCCTCAGTGAGGTCTTCTTCCCGCCCCAGGGCCAAACCCTGGTCCTCTTAGCACCGCCCCTGCCCGCCCCCACTTTCTCCAGGCCCCTGCTTTCTACCTGCCGGTACTTACCCTGGCTGCCCTTTTCTTTTCAGCTTCCAACATTGACAATGTCGTCCTGGACGAAGACCGCTCTGGGGCTCGCCGCCTACAAAACCTCTGGAGGTGAGCAGGGGAGGAAGACATGGGACAGGCTCCCGTGGGGAGATGTCGGGGCAGGTCAGGCCACCTCTCTCCTCAACTTTCGGTTCACGCTTGCTTCCCCCTTGCACTCCAGGGACCAGCGAGAGGAAGAACTGGGCGAATATTACATGAAGAAATACGCCAAGTCGTCCGTGGGCGAGACGTAAGGGCACAGCGGGGCGGGCGGGGGTGGGGAGCAGGAGGTCCCTCAGCGGGAAAGGGTGGGGGTCTGACGGAGCCCCTCCTTCCCTCCTTCCTCCAGGGTATACGGAGGATCTGATGAGCTCTCGGATGACATCACCCAGCAGCAGCTGCTCCCGGGAGTCAAGTAAGGGGGTTGAGACAGGAGCCCTGGGGTGCAAACCTCACATGTGTGGGGTGAAAGTTCCCACGTAGGTCGCTCCCTGAAGTCAGTCGGGACGGAGGGACACGGCCAGTGGTGGATAGCTGGGATGGGGAGGGCACCTTCTCTTCCCTCCTGCTTATGGATGGAAGGCTGGGGAAGCTGGGGCTTTGGCAAGAGAGGAAGAAGGATGGCTGGGGCGATATGTGTGTTTTGTGATGAGGCGACAGTTTCAGTAAAGCGCTTCCTTTTCTCCTGCTGTCCAGGGATCCCAACCTGTGGACCGTCAAGTGTAAGGTGCGTGCTCTGGCTCAGGCTTGGAGGAGGCAAGAGAACGAGGGCAGCTGCCTTGCGGGGGAGAACGGTCCTGTGTGTCCTGGGTCTCCTTGGCCTGCCAGCTTCCTGGTCCTTCTGTCTCTGCCTCTCCCTCCTGCCCTCTCTCCCCCTCCCCCGCCCCTCCCTTACTCACCGTCTCCCGCCCTTTCTCGCTGTCCATCCCTCTCGCTCTGTGTCTCTGGGTCTCTCCGTCTCTTGCTCCTGTCTCTCTCCTGCTTTCTCTTTCTTGCTGGGCCTCCTGTCCTCCATCTCGTCATCTCGCTCAAGTCTGCCTCTCTTCCAGATAGGGGAGGAACGGGCCACAGCCATTTCCCTGATGCGCAAGTTCATTGCCTACCAGTTCACAGACACAGTAAGTTGGGTGGGCAGGTGGCTTGGTGGGGAGAAACAGGGCAAAACCCGGAGGGAAGGACATCGCAGGCTTTGAAGGCGCCGGGTGCCCCTGTGCTGAGTGAGCTGCTTCGGCTAGGACGAGACCACTGCCTGGGTGGAAGGACTCTTCTGCGCCCTGACAGACGCGTTGTCTTTGTTCTCTGCGTTTCTGGCATGGATGTCATCTAGCTAGTTTCCTGTGTCTTTTCTGCATGAGAGTGAGTTCTGCCTGTTTTCTAACCCTGCTGGGCAACTGTCACCCTCTTATTGTTGGAGAGGGACAGGGCAGTGTGGCTAAGTCCGTCAGGGAACAGTCCTGGCCAGAGGAGAATTCCTTCCTTCTCTCATTCATGGAGTCAGCAGACGTTCGCTGAGCCCCTCCTCTGTGTCGGTCCCTGCACTGGGAGGTGCCGAGGGTACAGTGGTGACCAGTCCAGAGCCGGTGCCTGCCCTTCATGGTTCACTCACAGCACACAGAACGTGGCGTAACGCCACTGCATGCAGGCCAGCAAATGCTGCATTTGAAGGGCCCAGATCTTTCTGTAGACAGCCATAGTTTGAGTCCTGCCCTTGCTACTCGCTCGCTGCCTCGTTGATGAAGCTCCTTCCCCTCTCTGGGCCCTTTGCTTGCCCCTCAGCGTCATTAGGATTAAATGGCTTTGGCTGTGTCCAGCTCTTGGCCAAGACTTGTCCTGCAGCTTGTAGTCAATAAGCGTGGTTGTTGTCAAAGGCATAATTGGCAGTTTTGGAACCAGGGGAAACCCTGTGAAGGGGGTCCTCAAAATAAGGAAAACTCTGTGCTGGCTGGTACCTTTCTCACTTAGCATGATCTGTGTCAGGTGGGTCTGTTGCCCTCATCTGTCGAGGCAGTTGGTGTGAGCCAGTGGGACCAAGGGGACAGTTGCAGGATTTGCAAATCTTGATTTTAAATGTGTTCAAACCCCCCTACGTTTTGTCCTGGGGTAAAACTCTAGTCACTTCATCTGAGTAATGACTCTGATTATCGTGTTTGTTTTTAATGACCAAAGTAGGACGTGTATATTGAAAAGCCCAGATCTCTCCATACCCAAGTCCAGTTTTTCAGAAGTCACTGTTGTTGGTCCGTGTGTCTTTCCAGACCATCTTCTTCGCATATTGAAAGCTACGTATCTTTTTTTTTTTTGTAAGCAAAATGGTATTATATACATACCATTCTGTAGCCAGCCTTTTTTCTTTACTTTCTTTCTGTGGTCAATTTGCAAGGACAGCCTTTTTTCAATACTGTAATCATCTTTTCGTGCCCAGAAAATACTAAGTAAGGCCGGGCACGGTGGCTCACGCCTGTAATCCTAGCACTCTGCGAGGCCAAGGCGGGAGGATTGCTTGAGCTCAGAAGTTTGAGGCCAGCCTGAGCAAGAGCGAGACCCCGTCTCTACCGAAAATAGAAAGAAATTAGCTGGACAACTAAAAATGTATAGAAAAAAATTAGCTGGGCATGGTGGTGCATGCCTGTAGTCCTAGCTACTCAAGAGGCTGAGGCAGAAGGATCGCTTGAGCTCTGGAGTTTGAGGTTGCTGTGAGCTAGGCTGATGCTAGCCTGGGCAACAGAGCGAGACTCTGTCTCCAAAAAAAAAAAGAAAATACTAAGTAAACCTCCTTCTTTTCAGCAGCTGCGTGTTCTTTCATGTGTAGGCACATCATTCTGTATTTATCTGTCACCCCAGGAATAGAGTTTTTTCCTGCTTTTTAGCTCTTGTAAGTAAAATACCGTGGAGCGCTTTTTTTGCCTTTTACCTTAACATTGGGATTTTAGAAAGCTGTGCATATTTGTATGAAGTGCTATACCTTTCTTTTTAAGTTGGTAAGATTTCATGACCGGCATAGTTTGATTTGTTGAATCCCTCATCGATGAATGTATAGGTTGATTCTGCTTTGGGGCTATTGCAGTGAACGTCTTGCTTTTTTCACCTAACACACTATCTCTTGAACATCTTTTCACGTCACATCAATTAGAACCACTTCACTCTTTTTAAAGGTAATGTAATCAGTTGGCTGGATCACGATCATGGTTTATTTAAATAATTTCTATTATTGGACATTTATGGAAACATTTGTTTCCATATTTTACCATCACCACCAATGCTAAAACAAACCAGTTGGCTTTTTAAAAAATTGGGATATAATTCATGTACCATAAAATTCACTCTTTTAAAGTGTAAATTTGGTGGGTTTTAATATATTTTAGTATATTTAGCATATCCATAAGTGCATATCCATAAGCATATCCATCACTATCAAATTACAGAAGGTTCTCATTATCCCAAAAAGAAACCCATACCCATTAGCAGTCACACCCCATTCCTCCCTCCCCACAGCTCCTGGTTACTGCTAATCTACTGTCTGTCTCTATGGATTTGACTATTCTGACAGTTCACATAAATGGAATCATACAGTATGTAGCCCTTCGTGACTGCCTTCCTCCACTCAACATACTGTTTTCGAGGTTTGTCTGTGTTGCAGCATTATAGGAGGACTGCGTTTTTATGGCTGAATAATATTCTGTTGTGTGGGTATATATTTTGTTTAGCTGTTTATCAATTAATGAACATTTGTATTGTTTCAATTTTTTCGACTATTCTGAATAAGGTGCTACGAACATTGTGTACACATTTTTGCGTAGACATGGTTTTCAATTCTCCTGGTCAGTACCTCAGAGTGGAATTGCTGGGTCATGTGGTAACCCAGCGATTTAAGTTCTTAAAACACTGCCAAACTGTTTGCCAAAGCAGCTGCACCATTTTACATTGCTACTAGCAACGTAGAAGGTTCTGGTTTCTCTGTGTCCTTGCCTACACTTGTTATTTTTCATTTTTTGATTGTAGGCATCCTAGTGGGTATCAAATGGTACCTCATTATGGTTTTGATTTGCGTTTCCCTAATGATTAATGATGTCGAGCATCTTTTTATGTGCTTATTGGCCATTTGCATATCTTCCTTGGATATTCGAATCCTTTGCCCATTTCTTAATTGGGTTGTCTTTTTAGTGTCGACTTGGTGGAGTTCTTTATATACTCTGTATGCTAGTCCCTTTCAGATATATGGTTTGCAAATATTTTCTCCCATTCTGTGGATTGTCTTTTTTCTTTCTTAACCTTAATGTTTTTAATTTTTTAATTTTTATTTATTTAGTTTTTGAGACAGGGTCTTGCTTTGTTGCCCAGGCTGGAGTGCAGTGGTGTAAACATTGCTCACTGCAGCCTGGAACTCCTGGGCTCAAGTGATCCTCCTCAGCCTCTTTTTACTTTTTTTTTTTGAGTCAGAGTCTAGATCTGTCACCCAGAGTGGAGTGCTGAGGTGTCAGCCTAGCTCACAGCAACCTCAAACTCCTGGGCTCAAGGGATCCTTCTGCCTCAGCCTCCCCAGTAGCTGGGACTACAGACCATACCAAGCTCGGCTCGTTTTTTCTATTTTTAGTGGAGGCAGGTCTCGCTCGGGCTGGTCTTAAACTTCTGACCTCAAGCGATCCTCCCACCTTGGCCTCCCAGAGTGCTAGGATTGAAGGTGTGAGCCACCGCTCCTGAGCTGAACCAATATTTTATTTATGGAATTAATCCCACTTGGACATGGTGTATAATCCTTTTTATATGTTGCTTTCCTAAGTTTTACTAATTCGATGTCTTCTTGTAGGTCTGTTCATATTTTCTATTTCTTCTTAGTCAGTGTTGGTAACTTGTGTTTTTCTACAGATATGTTCATTTCATCTAGGCGTCTGATTTGTTGGCATACAGTAGTTCACATTATTCTGTAAGATTGCTTTTAGTGTCCTTTCTTTCACTCCTGATTTTAGTAATTTAAGTCTTTTATCGTTTTTTCCTGGTCAGTCTGGCTAAAGATTTGTTAAATTTGTTTTATCTTTTCAAAGAATCAACATGGTTTTGACAGTCTTCTCTATCATTTTTCTATTCTCTGTTTCACTTCCATTTTTATCTTTATTATTTCTTTCCTTCTGCTTGCTTTGGATTTAGTTTCCTTTTCCTGTCCTAGTTTCTTAAAGTGGAAGGTGAGGTTATTTTATTCATCTAGCCCAAAATGTTGATATGAGGTTATGGATTTGAGATTTTTTTCCTTTTTTTAAGTTGGTCTTTACTGCTATAAATTTACCTCTAAGCACAGCTTTCTCCACATCCCATAAGTATGTTGTGTTATTATTTACCTTCATCTCAAAATATTTTCTTCTTTGACTCATTGGTTATTTAGGAGTGTGTTTCCACATATTTGTGAATTTCCTAAATCTTTCTGTTACTGATTTCTAGTTTCATTCCCTGTCGGGGGAGAATGTCCTTTACGTGATTTCAATCTTTTTACATTTACTGAGACCTGTTTTATGGCCTAATGTGGTTTATCCTGGAGAGTGGTCAGTATGCCTTTGATAAGAATGTGTGTTCTGCTGTTAGGTGGAGTGTTCTATCTATAGCTGTCCGTTAGGCCTAGTTGGTTTATAGTGTTGCTCACGTGTTCTGTTCCCTTGTTGATCTGGTTGTTCTGTACATTATTGTAAGCAGGGTATTTTAGTCTTCAGTTACTGTTGAATTATTTATTCCTTCCTTCATTTTTGTTAGTTTTTGCTTTGTATATTTTGAGGCTCTGTCGACAGTTTCGTATGTGTTTATAATTCTTAAATCTTCTTGATGGATTGACTCTTTTACCTTTTACTGTTACAAAATGTTCTTCCTTGTCTCTGATGATTTTTGTCTTAATGTATGCTTTGTCTGATATAACTACTCCAGCTCTCTTTGGTTCTGATTGCTTTTTTTTTTTTTTTTTTTTTTTTTTTTTTTTTTTTTTTTTTTTTTTTTTTTTTTTTTTTTTTTTTTTTTTTTTTTTTTTTTTTTTTTTTTTTTTTTTTTTTTTTTTTTTTTTTTTTTTTTTTTTTTTTTTTTTTTACATATAATGTATGTTGGATATATATTTTTTTATCTTAGTGCATATAGGTTCCTCTCATTGTTTTTTTTAAGGCCGTACTGTATTTCATGGTCTGGTTGAGCCATAATTTAACCAGTCTCTCTTTTTGGGCAGTTTTAAGCTTCTAATCTTGTTTGTTTGCTATAATAAACAATTCTGCAGGGAATGGCCTCGTGTCCGTCAAGGAGGTCAAGGAGGGAGAGCCGGGCCCCTGCTGACCTCCTGCCTGCCCTGCTCAGGTGGATTACGTGGAGCCCAGTCGTTGTGCTAGCATGTTTCTGTGGGCTAGATTCCCGACAGAGGGACTGCTGATGAGCGGCAGTCGTTACTGTTATTAGCAGTCGTGTCTCACTGCCTCCTTCCACCGGCTCACCCTGCAGCCCCTGCAGATTAAGTCAGTAGTGGCACCAGAGCATGTGAAGGGCTACATCTACGTGGAGGCCTACAAGCAGACCCACGTGAAGCAGGCCATTGAGGGTGTGGGCAACCTGCGGCTTGGCTACTGGAACCAGCAGATGGTGCCCATCAAGGAGATGACAGACGTGCTCAAGGTGGTGAAGGAGGTGGCCAACCTGAAACCAAAGTCCTGGGTCCGCCTCAAGCGGGGCATTTACAAGGATGACATCGCTCAGGTGCCAGGAGCGGGGCGGCCGAAGGGGCCGGGGCTTCTCTCTTCTGTCCTCCCCTCTATTCCTTTTGTCCTTCCCATCCCCCTTTCTATTGCAGAGAACAGAACCCCACTCAGATTAGGTGAAGCAGAGCCTGGATTTTGTTGTGAGCACACAGGAAATGGATGGCCATCTTCTGTGCGTGTTCAAAGGCATTTTGAGTAAAGATCTGAAGGAGGTGAGGGAGTGAGCCATGCGGAATTCTTGGGGAAGAGTACTGTAGGGAGAAGGGACAGCATGAGAGATGGGACCGTCACTGGCTGAAGCAGAGTGAGTGAGGGCGAGAATGACGGGCGATGAGCTCAAGGAGGTGACAAGACCTTACAGCCCATTGTAGGGGTTTGCTGGAATAAGATGGGAGGGCTCTAAGGGACACAGTCTCACTTTGGTTTTAATAGGATTTCTCTGGTGACTGCGTTGAGACCACTGGTTCTCAAACAAGGGTGATGTTGCCTTTGGCAACGTTTGGAGACATTTTTGGTTATGTCAGCTGGTTGGGGGGTGGTTGATGATTCTGGCATCTAGTGGGTAGAAGACAGGGATGCTAGTAATATCCAGCAATGCACAGGACAGCCGCCCACAGCAAAGCATTACCTGGCCCAAAAGGTCAATAGTGCGCAGGCTGAGAGACCCTGGAACAGACTGGATGGGGCCATGGGTAGGAGCGAGGAAAACCAGTGAGGAGGCTGCTGCCATAGCCCAGGTGGCAGGTGCTGGCGGGACGGGACCCAGGTTGAGTGTCTCTTATCCAAAATGCTGGTGGGACCAGAAGTGTTTTAGATTTCAGATTTTTTTTAGGATTTTGGAATATTTGCATTATGCTAAACCAGTTAAGCAACCCAAATCCAAAAATTCAAAATCCAAAATGTTCCAGTGAGTATTGCCTCAAAAAAAGTTTTGTATCCTGGAGCATTTTGGATTTTGGATTTCTGGATTTGGGATGCTCAGGCTATAGCGGAAGAGGGGAAGAGGTCGGATAGTTCGAAAGCAGAACGGACGGGATTTGCTGACAGGTTTGATGTGGGTGTAGGAAAGAAAGGGGTCGAGAACGGCTCCCAGGTTGTGCACCTGAGCTGGAGGAAGCACGGAGTGGAGACTCAGGGAGAGGTGCGGGTTTGGGGGAAATCAGCAGTTCAGCTGTGGTCGTCCCGGATTTGAGGGACCTCGTAGACATCCAAGCGGAGATGTCAAGCAGGCAGTAGATACTCAGCGCCAGAGCTGAGGGGAGACAGTCAGGCCAGAGAGGGACTTTCGGGGGTTGTCAGCAGCCTGATTTCTTCCCCATCATCCTCTGTCCCTTCCCCTTCCTGGCATCTCCTTGCCCTTCCTGTGTCTAGGGTCAAGGAGGGAGAGCCGGGCCCCTACTCACCTCCTGCCCGCCCTGCTCAGGTGGATTACGTGGAGCCCAGCCAGAACACCATCTCCTTGAAGATGATCCCCCGCATCGACTACGACCGCATCAAGGCCCGCATGAGCTTGGTACCGTGGGCACGTGCTGGGTGGGGCTGTGCAGGATCCCCGCTGGTGGCCAAGCCCTTGTCCCTCACCGTCCCACCCACGCCCCTTCCTCCATAGAAAGACTGGTTTGCCAAAAGGAAGAAGTTTAAGCGGCCTCCACAGAGGCTTTTTGACGCTGAGAAGATCAGGTGAGAGTGTCCCTGGGGGCTGGCCGGGATGGGTCCCCAGGGCCTGCGGTGTAGAATGTGCCTTTTGCAGGTTCCTCCTCAGGGGTAGGCCCCTCCACAGGTTGAGTTTGTGAGTGGTTAGCTTGGCAGTGTGGCTTCAGGCGAGTTACTGCACATCCCTGTGCTTCAGTGTCCTCTGCTGTCAAGATTGGCCATAACAATCCCTGCTTCCCAGGGTTGTGAGAATTAAATGAATTAATATGCACGTGTGCCCAGAGCAGCGCTCAGCACGTGGTACATGTGGTTCATGGTATCAGATATTGAAATGGGACTTAGCGATCGTGGCAGGCTTTATGAAGTCTTTCCCTGATCTTACGCGCGCCTGAGATGCGGGTATAGAGCCCCCTACCCTCAGGACGTCTTCCCTGGCCCCCCCCAGCTGGGAGGAGAATTGGAGTAGCCTAGGGCCAGCCTGGGGCTCCAACGAGGAGAGCAGGGGGCAGATGGAGAAACGAGGTGCCGGCGACACTCTTCCCTCTGGTCCTGTTCTGGAAGCAGCTGTGTGAGCTGCCCAGTCAGGTGTGCTGTGATAAAGGCGATGAGTGCACCTTTCAGTCTGCACCCGAGGGCCTTGCTCATACTTCACGTGCCTGAGTTGGACCCCTTTACAGCCCCAGTCTCTGCTGGGCATAGGCCCTCGACCTGCCCAGAGCATGGTCCCTTCTCCCAGATCCATCACATGGGGAAGGTGGTTGCGCTGCAGGAGGAGCTTGACCTGTTCCTCCCATGCATTTCTCTTTGGGGGCGTGGTGGTGACTTTCCTTCCCCACTCAGGATGCATGGGGCAGGAACTAATGGTCCCCACCCCACATGCAGGGCCAAGGGGCACAGACAGACCAGGGCAGTATAGTTAAGGCACAGGCGTGGGAGTCCCTCCACCCGATTTTGAATCCTGACGGTCACACTTGATGGCTCGGCAACCTTGGGTGTGTGTCGTGAGCTCCCTGAGCCTGCGTTCCCTCACCTGGAAAACAAGGAGCATATTTCTGATGTCACGGGGTTTGAGGAGGAGTCAGTGAGGTCGTGAACGCACAGGCCAGGCTGAGTCTGCTGTGAATATTAACTGGTATCGCTGTCTGATGATAATATTTTGTTCAGCTAATATTTACTGAGCATTACACGGTGCTGGCCACTGTTGTTGGTGTAATGGGGAAATGGCAGTGAGTGGTAATTCCTGCTCTTCTGGAGCTGACTTACTCGTTGGGAAGACGGATCAGACGCTAGCTCATCGGATGGTGGCCAGGGCTCTGATGAAAGATGGAGCAGGGGAAGGGGCAGGGAGTGGGGACTTTGCAGTTTGTGAGCAGTCAGTCTTCCCAAGAGGGTGTGTGCTGGGCTGGGCCAGTCCCCTTGTGGTCCTCTCCCCGCTTTGCCAGCTGAGAAGACCGAGGGACAGCAATATTCTTTTCTTGACGCCCCCTTCTCATCTCTCCCATAAAATCCCAGGTCCCTGGGGGGTGACGTTGCCTCTGATGGTGACTTCCTCATCTTCGAGGGGAACCGTTACAGCCGGAAGGGCTTTCTGTTCAAGAGCTTCGCCATGTCTGCTGTGGTGAGGGTCCTGGGGGGGGGCACTGATAATGGGGGCGGGGCAAGCTTTCTCCCCACCCGCAGTCCCAGGGCACTCCTCTAGTCGGGAGTGTCCCCAGGGGAATAGTTCTCATGGTCTCTCCAGTCTACTCAGCTGACCTGTTGCACTGACCTTGGTCCATTTTCTCCTCCTCGCCCTGCTCCCCCCGGGGGCTCAGATCACGGAGGGGGTGAAGCCCACGCTCTCGGAGCTGGAGAAGTTTGAGGACCAGCCAGAGGGCATCGACCTGGAGGTGGTGACTGAGAGCACAGGTATGTGACCCCATCTCTAACCCAGGCCAAGGAGGAGAGGGCGGCCCATAGCAGGCAGCCCCCAGGTCAGCCTTATGGCTGTCCCCGCAGGGAAGGAGCGGGAACACAACTTCCAACCTGGGGACAATGTGGAGGTCTGTGAGGGTGAGCTCATCAACCTGCAGGGCAAGATCCTCAGCGTGGACGGCAACAAGATCACCATCATGCCCAAGCATGAGGACCTCAAGGTGGGCACCCAGGGTTCCCCAGGGCATGCGGGTCTGAGAGGCAGGGGTCAGAGCGTCTGAGGGCATGTCTAGGCCTTCCTCGTGCCGTCAGGTGCCCGAGAGGGTACGTCTGATGAGGCAATGCGTGTGCAAGCTGCTTTTGCGATTTGGGGAAAGTGATGTCTGATGACGTTTCTGGAGGCCCGGTGTGTGGGTCCTGTCTCCAGGGGACTGCGGGGTGTGTGTCTTTCGGGGTAGCTGTGCTGTACATGTGTGGGGTGTGTGTTCAGCACTTCTATCCTGGGGGTTTTTTGTTTTGTTTTTTATTTTTAGTTTTTTCTTTAAACCATGAGTATAACATATCTTGGGTTTTGAGGGAGGATAGTGTGTGTCACGCCTACCTGTGGCTGTTTAAGGGCGGAAGAAATGGGCATCCAAGGGGTGTGTCCTCATGTGTGGCCGTGGTTGTGTCTGTCACTGGAGGGTGACTTGACTCTTTTGTTTCTGGAGAGCAAGATATCTGGGTCTGTGTTGGGTTGAGAGTCTGATGAACCATGGTGTAACCCGAGGCGGGCGCCTGGCTTCGCTTGCTTGCCGCAGGGAGCCTGTGTGTGTCTGGGGCGAGGCTGTCTCCTGGTGTGTCTGAGCAGTTGTCTAGTTTGGTGTCTTGTGTCGGGCGGGCAGGCTGTCTCTGGGTCCAGGCAGGCATCATGTATCTCGAGAGCTGGCTGTCTCTTAGTGGAGTAAAGGGTTATCCAGGTTGATGTCCTGCGTTTGGGTCAGCTGCCTCTTGGGTCAGTCTGAGAGGTCGTCTGGGTGGCCTAATGTCGTCTGTGTGTGGGTGGTGTGAGGCTGGAGTGGGTTTTGGCCAGGGTCTTTTCCAAGAACATGAGTGGATTCTGAAGATGGGGGGAGCAGGCAGGATGTAGTGGGGGGTTCCCCTCACCTGCTGGCTGTCCCCACACCCAATTCCCCAGGACATGCTGGAGTTCCCGGCCCAGGAACTTCGGAAATACTTCAAGATGGGGGACCACGTGAAGGTGATCGCCGGCCGATTCGAAGGCGACACGGGCCTCATTGTGCGGGTGGAGGAGAACTTTGTCATCCTCTTCTCCGACCTCACCATGCATGAGGTAGGCAGGTGCCAGGGTAGGGTGGCGGGCGTGCATCTAGGCAAGCCACTGGGACCTTGCCTCACCCCTCGTGCTGTACCTCCTGACAGCTGAAGGTGCTGCCCCGGGACCTGCAGCTCTGCTCGGAGACGGCATCAGGTGTGGATGTTGGGGGCCAGCATGAATGGGGTGAGCTGGTACAGCTGGACCCCCAGACTGTGGGTGTCATCGTGCGACTGGAGCGGGAGACCTTCCAGGTGTGTGTTCTGTTCCACGGCGGGGCTTACTTTAAGCGGACTTCTCCCTCAAGCTCCGGTCCCAGGAGGTGGCAGAGCATGGTAGCTAAGAACCCAGACCTGGCTCTGTCACTCATGCCTGGCTCTGTGATATTGGGCAAGTGGCAAGTCATTTATCCTCTCCGTGCCTCATTTTCACATCCTGTAAATGGGCCTAATAGCCGCATCTACTTCATTTGTCGCGAATGAATCCTGACATTAGATATGTGCCCTGGCATTTGGCACTCACTCAAGGACAGAATGCTCCATCTGCCCTCCTCTCTTGAGGCCTTCCTCGTGGATGTGGGCGTCACAGAGCGTAGTACTTAGGACCCTGGACTCCAGATCCGCATCTCAGCTCTGTTGCACCTGGGCTTTGTGACCCTGGGCTAGTGACTCACCTTCTCTGGGCCTGAGGTCCCCCCCTCTGTAAGATGGGAATCATGATAGAGTCCACCTCAGATAGCAGTTTCGATGCTTCAGCGAAGTCTTGAGGAGTCTAACACAGAGTGATAGGTAAACAGTTGGCGGCTATTGTATTACTATCAGCCCCTCACCCCATCTCTCAGGTTCCCATGCTCAGTCAGGGTGGAGTTGCCTCCCAAAGAGTTTTTTAGAATGATTGGGAGCATTTTTGGTTGACCTAAGGGGTGACACTCTGAAGGCCTGCCCCACACCCAGGGAGTCTAGACGTCCTGCAGAGTTTGGGACAGTGTCCCACAGGGAAAGATCATCCCACTGTAGGGAAGCCCTGCCCCATGTCACTCCCTTCTACTCCTCCCCCCTCCACCCCCCCACCTCCTCCGTAGGTGCTCAACATGCATGGGAAGGTGGTGACTGTCAGGCATCAGGCTGTGACCCGGAAGAAGGACAACCGCTTTGCCGTGGCCCTGGACTCAGAACAGAACAACATTCACGTGAAAGATATCGTCAAGGTCATTGACGGCCCCCATTCAGTGAGTACCAGTTCCTGCCCTTGAGCTGCATCTGAGAGAGCTGGGGTGGGGCAGGGCATGGCCATCAGAGTGACTCTTCTGTCCCCCGTTAGGGCCGGGAGGGGGAGATTCGACATCTTTATCGCAGCTTCGCCTTCCTGCATTGCAAGAAACTGGTGGAGAACGGGGGCATGTTTGTCTGCAAGACGCGCCACCTGGTGCTGGCCGGGGGCTCAAAGGTGAGGCGGGCGTGGCGCACCCTGTCTGTCGGGTACCTGGCTCGGCTGTTCCGCCTTGCCTGGTCCTAAGAGAGAAAAGACTGGGCCTGTGAGGGATTAGGAGAGAAAATGTTACTGTTAGGTCCTTGGCAAAGAGTGACAAAAAGGTTTGTTTGGGATTCTGAGCTGTTCACCAAATTATTCATTCATTTAGTTTAACTGGGCACCTAGTTGGTGATTCAGCAGCGAATGAGATGAAAATCTCTGCCCTCCGAGAGCTGATACCCCCGAGATGAACATGTAAATACTTATGTAGTTAAAACAGTGTGAGGTGATGGCGAGCACGGTGAAGAAAAATAAAACAGTGGAAGGAAACAGGGAATGAAGGGACTGCTGCTTTAGACAGGAGGGTAAAAAAGGCCTCCTTAGGAGGCGACATTTGAGCAGAGACCTCAACGAAGGGATGGAGAATCATGAATATCTTGGTGGAGCAGCAAGTGCAAAGACCCTGAGGGTGGGATTGCAGGGAAGTCAGCATCCGATAGGAAATCAGGCCTGGGGTCTGGGCAGCTGCCATCAGGAGGCGTCGTCTCCTCAGGGCCCTGCACGTGGCGTGACTTCCCATGGTTTGCAGTTTTTGTGTCTCCAGGAGCTTAAATTTCTAACTAGCCAAATTTCCGTCCCACACTTTGGGCAGTGGAGGCCCAGGCCTCTTGATGGACAGACTCACAGTGGCAGAGGGGTGGCAGCAGTTGCCCCAAAAATAAGTTGAGGCGTTGTCAAGCAGAAGGAGGGAGGGATGGCTGCCAGGGTGGAGGCAGTCGGTGGTATGGGGGTTGGGGGCCTGTCACCCAGGCCCTGCCACCCCCCTTCCCTGCCTGCCAGTTTACTCTTTGCCCCTCCCCTAGCCCCGAGATGTGACCAACTCCACCATGGGTGGCTTTTCCCCTATGAGCCCCCGGATCAGCAGCCCCATGCACCCCAGTGCTGGAGGTGAGAGGTCAGGGGCCAGGGGTGCGTTGGGGTGGGGCTGGGGGAGAGCGGGGGCGTTCACCCCACACTGAGCACCTGCCCTGGGGCTGGGCCCTGCCATTACGGGGCTCATCCCACAGGAGGACAGACCTCATCCCACAGTGACATCCCGTCCGAGTGGTGAGGTCTATGATGGGCAAGCCCAGGGGCGGGGGCCGGGCAGAGGAGGCTCCTCACCTAAGTAGCAGGGAGTTAGGCAAGTGAAGAGGGGTGCTTGAGGGGGCCCTGGGGGACTGGTGACGTTCTCCCTCCCCAGGTCAGTGCGGCGGCTTTGGTAGCCCAGGTGGTGGCGGTGGCGGCATGAGCAGGGGCCGGGGGCGGAGAGACAACGAACTCATCGGCCAGACTGTGCGCATCTCCCAGGGGCCCTACAAAGGTGACCTTCGAGGCCGTGTGGAGGCCCAGGGAGGGGCATGGGGAAGGAAGGCCCCTGCCCTGACCTCCCCTCCCCGCCCCCCCGGCAGGTTACATTGGCGTGGTGAAGGATGCCACAGAGTCCACGGCCCGTGTGGAGCTGCACTCCACCTGCCAGACCATCTCTGTGGACCGTCAGCGCCTCACCACAGTGTATGGGCAGGGCCCGGGAAGGTCGGGGGGTGCTTGCTGGGCAGTGAGAGGGCTCTGTTCACCCCATTTATTCTCCGTGTGCACAGGGGCTCACGGCGCCCAGGTGGCATGACCTCAACCTATGGGCGGACACCCATGTATGGCTCCCAGACGCCCATGTACGGCTCTGGCTCCCGTACACCCATGTATGGCTCCCAGACACCACTCCAGGATGGTGAGTGTTCCCAGGGACAGGGAAGAGGGGTGATGAGAGGACCTGGAGACAGGACAGAACTGACGGACACGTTCTTCTCCCCTACTCTAGGCAGCCGCACCCCGCATTACGGCTCACAGACGCCCCTGCATGACGGCAGCCGCACTCCTGCCCAGAGCGGGGCCTGGGACCCTAACAACCCCAACACCCCGTCACGGTGAGAGCAGCTTCCCTGAGGCCTGGGTGTGGGCTGGGGTGTGGGAGTGGTCATGTGGGTCTGGGGGACACAGGGTCTGTGGGGCCCACCCTGAATTCTCTGCTTCGGCCCAGGCTGGTCCACGGGAAGGGTAGGCATGGCTGTGGGTAGGGAAAGGCCGCCTCCTCTCCAGCGCCAGCCACAGGAGTGCACTGCGGTTGCCCTGGGCTTGGGTTGTGTGATCCTGGGCAGGCAGCCTCATCTCTCCGCATCGCGGTCTCAGCTGTGGAGTGAAGACGGCGTCAGGAACGCCTGGAAGGGGCTCCTTTGAGAATGAAATTGCTTCAGTTTGGGCCTGGTATATAGTGCCGTTCTGGAAGCATCTGCTGCATTATTATCACCACAGTCATCCTCAACAGACTTCTCTCCCCAACAGGGCTGAGGAAGAATACGAGTATGCCTTCGATGACGAACCCACCCCGTCCCCACAGGCTTATGGGGGAACCCCCAATCCCCAGACACCCGGCTACCCAGACCCCTCATCCCCACAGGTCAACCCGCAGTACAACCCACAGACGCCGGGGACACCGGCCATGTGAGTCCACTGGGGCCAGCACTAATCTGTCTGCTCCTGCCCAAACCCTCCCCTCTGCCGCCACCTCCCTTCCCTTTCCTGCCCCGACAAATACCCGCGTCTCTCCTCGTCTCTGCAGGTATAACACAGACCAGTTCTCCCCCTATGCCGCCCCCTCCCCGCAAGGCTCCTATCAGCCTAGCCCCAGCCCCCAGAGCTACCACCAGGTGGCACCTAGCCCAGCAGGGTACCAGAACACCCACTCTCCAGCCAGCTACCATCCCACGCCCTCGCCCATGGCCTATCAGGTACTGGTCGGACTGCCTGCCCTTGAGGGTGGTGGGCTAGGGCGGGTCTCAGGCCTATAGGAAGAGCCAGGCCAGATGACTCTTCCCAATGGCGTTCCTACTTTCCCTTGCAGGCTAGCCCCAGCCCCAGCCCTGTTGGCTACAGTCCGATGACACCTGGAGCCCCCTCCCCTGGTGGCTACAACCCCCACACACCAGGCTCAGGCATTGAGCAGAACTCTAGCGACTGGGTAACCACTGACATCCAGGTGAAGGTGCGGGACACCTACCTGGATACGCAGGTGGTGGGACAGACAGGTGTCATCCGCAGCGTCACGGTACGTGGGGCCCAGGGTGGTGGGTGGGCGGGCATCCTCTCCTTGGCGCCCCTTGATCTCTGTGGTTGTTCTTTTTTCCTTTTAACTGTCTAAGCACATGTTCAAGTACCCATTTATAGCTGAAGAAGCAGATGAGGAAAGGTTTGGAATGCAGGGATTTCTGCTTGCTCTGCTCACTTTTGCCTGTCGGGCTCGAGGCTCAGGCCCCGTAGCCTGGAACAGTGCCCGGCACACAGGAGTGTGTTTGCTTTTTCACGTATTCCTTTGAGAGATAGTTCAGTAACTTGTACCGAGTGCTGCCTCTGTGCCAGGCTCAGGCTTAGCGCCAGGCACCCGCACCCCCAGGTTCTCCCTTCCCCAGACTCACCGAGTTCCCTCCAGCCTCAAGGTTTTACACAGATACTTTGTCTTAGTTCTGTTTTTGTCTAGTTAACCCATGCTCACCCTTCAGGGAAGCGCCTAGGCTATCTAAAGTCTGCCTCTGACAGGTCATGTAATTCTTCGTGTCGTCTACCTCCTGCCTGAAAGCTTGACATTTGCCCTGGTATGATGCTGTGATTATAAAGCCTGGGTTTTATTCCTTAGGATGCCTACTTTCTAGATGAAGGACTGGTGCCTTTTTGGCCCTTTAATAAATATTAATTGAATTGATTAAAGAAACACCAGAGACCAAGACAGTTTCTGCCCTCATGGACCTCACATTCCACTGGGGGAGATAGACATGTTTAGACATGTCCCTAGATGGTGACAGCCCAGAGTGGGCAGAGCTGGGATGGAGGAAGCCCAGAGGGCAAGGGGAGCTATCAGGAGGCATGTTACCCAACTTTGGGGGGAGTCAGGGAGGGCTTTCTGGAGAAGGAGACATCTGAGCCAAGACCTGAAGAATGAATAGGAGTAAGCTAAGAAATAACTGAGGTTGACTGTGTCCCAAATGGAGGACGTTTCATGTGCAAAGGCCTGGAGGTGAGGGAAAGCCTGCCAGATTTGGGGAGCCAAAGTATTTGTTGTGGCTAGAACATAAAGAGCCAAGGGGAACGGGGAGGATGAGACCAGGGAAGTGGCCAGGGCCAGGCCATGTGCCAGCCTAGGGAACTTGGACTGTCCAGAGGGCACTGGGGAGTTATGGAGGAATCTAAGCAGGAGAGTGGTGGGATGGGATCTGTGATTTGGAATTAATTCTGTGTTGCTGTATCAGGGGTATCTTGGGGGTGGTGAGACTGGGGGCGGCAGCCCAAGGGGAGGTTAGGCTGCACTAGGGTGGGGCTGTAGGGCGGAGAGGTGGGAGGGAGGTGAGAAAGACCTTCAGGAGGCAGAAGGGACAGGCCTCAGAGCTGGAGGGTTGTTGGTGAGGGAGGTGACCAAGATGAGGTCCAGAGCTCTGGCTGGGGACTGTCCTTGGGACCAGGGCCCAGGAGGAGGAGGTATGGGGAAGAAGCCGAGACCAGTTTGGGACATAAAAGTCAAGGGCCAGAGAAGCAGTCTCCCTTTTGACCTAAGTTAGTTTCATTCTGGCACTTTGCTGATCAGGTCGCCCTTCTCCACCCACCCTGTCCCACAAACCACAGGCCCCAGGCCTTGGAACCAGGCCCAGCTTCGGCCTTTCCTGTCCCTGTGTCAGAAAGTGACTTGATTTCTCAGAATGAGTCCTGAGCCTGTGTCCCCTGTAGTGTGGGCCATAATCCTGTGTCAGGAGCAAGACAAGCTGACCAGGCTGTCCCCACCCTCCAGGGAGGCATGTGCTCCGTGTATCTGAAGGACAGTGAGAAGGTTGTCAGCATTTCCAGTGAGCACCTGGAGCCCATCACCCCCACCAAGAATAACAAGGTAAGGGGAGGGGACAAGGAGATGAGGGGGCGGTGGGCTGCTGACATGGGACCCTGACCACATGCCTCCCACCCCCAGGTAAAAGTGATCCTGGGTGAGGATCGGGAAGCCACAGGTGTCCTACTGAGCATCGATGGTGAGGATGGCATTGTCCGCATGGACCTTGACGAGCAGCTCAAGATTCTCAACCTCCGCTTCCTGGGGAAGCTCCTGGAAGCCTAAGCCGGGCAGAGTGGGTAGACTTCAGCAGATAATCTCGCAGATGAAGAGTGACCCTTCTCCCTGGCCCGTTGGCCCTGACACAAGATCCTGGGCCTGGGGCAGGACTAGGCTGATCTTTCTGGATTTCCTTTTCTTTTCCTTTCTAGGTTTTCATCTTCTCCCTCCCTGATACTCACGGGAATCAGAGTAGAGTCCGATTCCCAACTTCTTATACCGCCTCCCTCCAGCTTGCTTTTGTGTTAGGTTCTTTCAATAAAAAGAAGCTGTTTGGTCAAAAGTCCTGCGTGTGTGTGACAGAGGGGGGTCTTTTTGTAAGTAGAGTTATTTCCAGATTCCACTTCCTTGCTTTGTGGTTGGGGCAAATAACTGGATCCTACCTAAGTCCTGTTTCCCCATCCAGAAAATAATTACAGTGCCTGCCCCAGAGCGCTGTTGAGAAGAATGTATGAGACCACTTCAGACAGAGTTGATTAGAACAGAACTTGCCATGTGATTGATGAAATGGTATCTTACTCAGGCATGACTTACGCTACGTGAAATCAGTCAATGTTCCCCAGCAAACCTAAATTCCTCCTATGGTGCAGCATACAGCACTCGATGGTCCTTTTTATTGAGCCCTAATAGCAGTGACACCAAAATAGCTGTAGTTTGTCTGATGACCTGGGGGCATGAGTGGGAGCAGGGTAGAGAATGTGGTTTTAGTACCTTGAACCTCTTTCCTTCCTCATTTTTCATGTCTTTTTACAAATGTATTATAAAATATTTTAGATGTTCAAAAAGATACACCAGGAGCACCCATGTCCCCATCACCCCGCTTAGGAAACAGTATGTACCACCATATAGTTAGGACCCCCTTCAGCAGCCCCCCAATCCATTCCCCTCCCAAAGTAACCACAGCCCTGAATTTGGTGGCTTTCCCTTGCCTGACATTGTACTTTGGCTACCTTAGTATTTATGGTTTTAGAGTTTACGTAAGTAGGATTGGACTTGCCCGTCACTCAAAATAATTTGGGGGCGATTTTCCTGTAGCCTCTGATTCGTTGTTTCTCGCTCGCTCGCAATGAGCCTTACCTACCCAGCCAGACATGCTGCTGAGCCCCAGAAGAAATGGTTGGCTCTCCGATCCTTTACAGAAACTCAGGGTAGGAGGGAACAGGAGAGAAGACAGATTCAGCCTCCCAGCTCCACGTGAGGAAAGTAGTTTTTGAGGGCTGGCTTTTCAGCCCACTTTCTGGGCCTCAGTTTCTACCTCTGATAATTGGGAGGTGAAGGCAGACTCCCGCAGAGTCTGCAGAGGGCGAGAGGAGCCACCTGACTGGTGACTATTTGCTTTTTGGACAAATGGGGCAGATAATGGATTCCTTCATTATGGTCTTAGCTTAACCTCTGAGTAATGGGTGTGATCCCTGTCCCCGCCACGTCAAGTTGCAGGGGAAGTGGCGCTCTGTGCGGCCCAATCGGAGTATAATGCCGGATGACTTTGTATCCCAGTTGGCGCACCGCAGGGCAGTCAGGAGACTGGTCAGGGTCCAGCTCGCCAGCGCCAATGGTCCCGAAGCCTTTTGTCTCTCTCGGGCTCCCGTCCACCCGCCCCGCCTCCGCGCCCTTATTGGCCGTAGCCTCTACCCGGGGAGGACGAAGAGAGCGCGAGTGGGCGGAGCCGCGTGGCGTCAACGCAAGATGGCGGCCTCGGCAGCGCTGTTCTCGCGCTTGCGGGGCGGTCTTCGGCTGGGCGCGCGGGGACTGTGCACGAGGCTGGCGACGCCGCCGCCGCGGACCCCAGACCAGGTTAGCCGAATGAGTGTGGCGCCCTCGGTGCAGGGGCCTCTTCTTGGAGTTACGGACATATCGCCGCCGTCTGGGGGTTCTGGGACGCCGCACCTCAGGGTGTTGAATGAAACGCCGCCCGCGTTTCGGGGCGCTTCCCCGCCTTCTGAGTGGACAACACTTGCTCCCTTGGGCTGGATGCTGGGGGCCCAGGTGCATCCTCTAGACCCCCACCTCCCACCCACGTGGGCGCCGGGGAAGGGGATCACTTGCTCCGCATCTCAGTGACCACTCAGGTGATACTTGAGGGGGAGGGGCTTGGGACGCTGAGGTCCCAGCCTGGCCTTGGGCGTATTTGCTCCGCGTTGGTGGTGGTGGTGTGGTGAGGTAGACGTTCAGGCTTCCGACTCGACCTTCCTCCATGTTGACAGAGACCCAGCCATTCTGACCTCCAAGTCTATCACTTCTGTGGCCTACTTCCCCAAGCCCCAGACGAGTGATTGCCTTTCCCCACCTCCGCTTCCATCCCTTCCCCTCTGCTCCCTGGAGCCCCAGACTTCCGGATGTCTTAACTCGCTCTCCTGTCCCCTGTCTGCCCTCGGTCCCCTTGCTTCAGGCATCCCAATCTGGGCACCTGGCCTGTCAGCTTTTCACCCCTTGGCATCGTGGCTCCGGGCAGTCTACTTTTGACCGTTTTGACCCTCTGAGGGGGCCCAGCCTCTCGGCTGCCCCTGCAGGGACACAGTGTCCACAGCTATATGGATGTCTGCTTCTTGGATCCCGACCTTGATTTTTCTTGGACCGGCGTGCTGGAATCATCCTGACCTCTCTTCTCTCTTGGCCGACCTCCACTTCTTCAATCGCAGGCCGCAGAGATCGGGAGCCGCGGGGGCACTAAGGCACAGGGGCCACAGCAGCAGCCGCGCTCAGAGGGTCTCAGCTATGCCAAAAAAGTTGCGCTCTGGCTTGCTGGGCTGCTTGGAGCTGGCGGGACCGTGAGTGTTGTCTATATCTTCGGTGAGTGCCACACCCCCGCCATCCCCACCCCCGCCCCCATTTTCTGGACCTCCCAGATTCCACTGTGGAACCTCCCCCTCATACTCCCTAAGAGCTTCTCTCATCTTCATGGCCCGGCTCCTTCTTCAATAGGGCAGCCAACTAGGACACCTACTTTGGAAACTGAGGAAGTCTCCTTTCTTCTGCCTTCTCCTTCTGCTTAAGGTTCTACTCTTTCTAGTTGGTTCCTGTACCAGGATACAGGGAAGAGGGCAAGATGGAGAAGGACAGACCTGCACCAGTCTCCTAAGCTTCGTCTTCTCTCAGCACCAAAAGGCCCAGCCCTTCCCCTAGTTCCTTATCCCTCAGAGACCCAGGAGGCCTTGCCCTAGCCCCCTTTCGCTCAAAGACCCAGGAATCCTGGCTCCCACCCTCCTCCTCTCTTGAATCCAGGAGACTGGGCCCCAGTTCCTCTCGTTCATCCCTGTCTCCCTTGCAGGAAACAACCCTGTGGATGAAACCGGTGCCAAGGTGAGGGGGAAAGAGACTGAGGACTTGCCAGGAGTCCTAACCCATGGGTATGAGAAGGGATCCCTTTTGGTCTGTTGAGGCTCATTTCTGGTCTGGAGTGAGCCCGTCACTCCCAGGGACCTTTTTCTACTCCTCGTGGCGCCCTGGAGATTCCTTTTCTGGGTGTGATGGGGTTTTGCCTTTGCCATCCCAAACCTTTCATTTTTCTCTCTACCTCCCAGATTCCTGATGAGTTCGACAATGGTGAGTAAATAAGCACAGATTCTGGGGTCCCCTGACCCTGCCAGCTCTGCCATTTGTAGGGATGTCTCCTTCCCCATCTGATGTCCCTGGCCCCTCCTCTTTCTGTGGGGGGGGGCAGCAGCTGGATAGCTTTCGGGGGAGGGGCATTACAAAGCCCCAGCCCCCTTCCCTGGCCCCTGAGCCCCTGGAGCAGATGGTCAGGGACAGATGGGGGAGGGGAGCCCGGAGTGGGAGGGCTTGGGGAGAGAGGGACGCCTATCTGCAGACACATGGCTTCCTGTGCCTTAGATTGAGCAGCTGCAGCCCCTAACCCCCTCCTCTTTATGACAGCCTCTTTTTGTTACCCCCCCCCCCCGCAAGTCCCTACCCCATCCGGCTCTCTCCTCATTTTCAAAACAATGCCTCCTTCCTCCCTCCCCCTTTGGTTAACCCGCTTTTGGTGGGGAGTTTCTGACAAATTGGATAGTAGAGAGTAGTTGTCAATTCTATTACACCTGGCCCTTCCCAGGAGAAAAATAAAATTGGTGGGTCCAGAAAGCCACCCGTTTGTGCTGGGGAAGTTTGCAAACAGGCATGTTAATACATTGATTGTTTTAAACTGGGCAGGTGGATAAGTGCTGTTTTAACTGGACAGATGTAGAATCATACTGGCTTAAATCAATATACTGGTTTAAATTGGAAAGGACAACATGCAGGTTTAAAATGTATAAGTTTACTAGCTTAACTGATTTTTTTTTTTTTTTTTTTTTTTTGGTATCCTATCACTCTTATGTGGCTGTTAGCTGGTTTTAATATTGTGCTTTTGAAGAGGCAGGCCCATAGATAGAACTGGACTAAAAATACTGTATCAAAGTAGGCAAGCAGTCATGTACGTTTGCTGTTTCAAACTGGATTCAGTATATTCATTTAAACCAGGGTTTTTCACCTGGTTTGATACTTTGGACAAGGTAATTCTTGTCATGGGGGACTGCCCTGTGCATTGTAGGATGTTTAGCAGCATCCTAGGGATATGTCCACTAACTGCCAGTATTGTGACAATTAAAAATATCTTCAGAAGTTAGTTCAATGGTGCCCGTGTAGCCCCGGCTACTTGGAAGGCTGAGGTGGGAGGATCACTTGAGCACAGGAGTTTGAGGCCAGCCTGGGTAACACCAAGCCCCCGTCTCAAAAAATGTGTGTATGCGTGTATGTCTCCAGACATTGCCAGATTTCCCAGGGGAAAAGGGAGACAAAATTGTTCTTAGTTGAGAACCCCTGGCTTAAACTATACAGATTGTGTTTATAATAATACATTTGTGGTTTAATTAGACTTAGCATGCTGGCTTAAAGTGGGCAGATCTGGAAACCTAGGGGTTCAGAATGGATTAAATACATTGGCATAATGTCAGATTTACATGAATGTGGGTTTTAAGTGGGCCGAGGTATATAAATGTTCTATTTTATATCTGGGTAGTCTGTGGATGAGAGTATTCAGCTTAAAATGGGGCAAGTAAATATATATCTTTTGTCCCTGTCTGGTGGTATATCATTGTCTTCCACCTTTGGACCTAGAAATGTAGATAATAAACCCCTGGTTTGTCTGGGAGGTTGAGCAGTGGCTTATCTTGGAATCCCTTTGTGCCTGGTGTTCTCCTAGATCCAATTCTGGTACAGCAGTTGCGCCGGACATACAAATATTTCAAAGATTATAGACAGGTGAGCAGGAGCCCTGGGCCGAGTCCCCGTCCCTCCCTCTCCAGTGCGCGGCCTCCTTGTCTGAGTGCCGCCGTGCTGTCCCTCTCCCACAGATGATCATCGAGCCCACCAGCCCTTGCCTTCTCCCAGACCCTCTGCAGGAGCCGTACTACCAGCCGCCCTACACGCTCGTCTTGGAGCTCACCGGCGTCCTCTTGCACCCTGAGTGGTCGGTGTGTCCTGGTGGAAGGCAGTGGGTTGGGGATAGACCTGGGTGGCTGGGTTGTGATGACACGAGCTTCCACCCCAGCTCTGCTATGTGATCTTGGCGAGGAGGTGTCACCTCTCACTGCCTCGCTGTCCTCAACTGGGAAAAAGCAATAGTGATAATACCCACTCTGGGATTGCTGCAGGTGTGCCTTGGCACCCAGTAAGTGCCGTAAAGGAGTCAGCTCTTATTCTGGGACCCAGACCCTCAGTCCCAGCCATGGTACTCCTGAACCCCCAAAAGCCACAAAGACCGGGGAGAACCCTGGTTCTGGGAATCCCTCAGGCTGGGTCTCTGCCCTCTTGGGAACTCTGCGGGCCTCTGGGTCTCGGTGTTTCACTGTCTTCATTGTCTCCCCAGCTGGCCACTGGCTGGAGGTTTAAGAAGCGCCCAGGCATTGAGACCTTGTTCCAGCAGCTCGCCCCTTTGTATGAAATCGTCATCTTCACTTCGGAGACGGGCATGGTGAGGCTCTGGGGCAGAGCAGGGATGGTCAGCGTGGCGGGAGGCGTGGGAGAGCCGGAGCGCCAGGGCTCGGCCTGACCTTTTCTCTCTCCCTTCTCCCCCAGACGGCGTTTCCACTCATCGACAGCGTGGACCCCCATGGCTTCATCTCCTACCGCCTGTTCCGGGATGCCACGAGATACATGGATGGGCACCATGTTAAGGTGCCATGTGGGGGTCACGGGTCGGCCTCTGGGATTTGTGGGGCTGGCACCGCCTTAGGGAAAGAGGGCCCAACTCTGACCCTAGCCTCAACACTGCTCGTGGTTCTTCCCAGATTCAATTCCTCTGGCAGGACACAAGCCTGCCCAGCTGGGCCTCTGTGCCCTTCTTTCCCCAGAATCTGGGGGCAAGAGTGGGGGGAAAGAGGACAGTTGGGTGAATGGTAGGGACATAGCATTTGGAAGCTGGTTTTTCTTTCTGTCTGTAACTGAGCGTTTCTGGGACTATGTGTAATTATAATCACCCGTGCGAGACAGTTTGGGGTTTGTTTGACCTGGGGTCTGTTACTGTGGCCAGTGATCTATTCGGGGATCTGTGGGTCTGGCTTTAAGTATCCATGCGTCTGGGTGTCTGTTGGTTTCTGTCTGTGTCTTGGTGGATTTAGAAGTTTGTGGGCTGTGGTCGAAGGTCTTGGAGGGTCTTTGTCTGGTGCCCTGGGTGTTGCAGATCTCTGTACTTCTTTATCTGAGTGAGAGGGTCTTACACCTGCAGTGTATCCTAGTCACCTGCCACAGTGGTTCAACAGGCAAGTGCTTCCCTCCCTCCCCAGAGAACCTCTGAATCAGTCTCTGTGTACCTGGGCCCTGGGTCTAGGAATCTGTGCGACTGGCTCCCCAGCTCCCTGCGATGTTTAATGCCATCCTCCAAGCGGTCTTTAGGAGGCCCCGCCATGGTGATCCCTGTGTGTGTGCGTGTGGTCTCCCTCTGTGCGTTCTTGGTGTCTCAGGACATTAACCTGACCTCTCACTCACTTCTAGGACATTTCGTGTCTGAATCGGGACCCAGCTCGAGTAGTCGTCGTGGACTGCAAGAAGGAGGCCTTTAGCCTACAGCCCTACAATGGTGTTGCCCTGCGGCCCTGGGACGGCAACTCTGATGACCGAGTCTTGTTGGATCTGTCTGCCTTCCTCAAGAGTGAGGCTGACCTCTGACCTCCTGGCCTCTGACCCCAGAGCCCCTGACCCTCGAGAAGAATGATAGATGTTTGATTCTGGTTGCTTTTCACATAAAGCTGGACAATTGAGTGTGGGAGGTCCTTGAGCATCTTGGAGTCTTTAGGAGCTTCTTAGAATGTTCGTGGTGCTCCTCTGGAATGTTTAAGGGACACTCGGGAAAGTTTAGGGGGCCCGTTTCAGAATGTTGAGAAGCATTCTAGGTGGCACTGACCCCCCCAGTGTCTCACCTTACCTTGTGGGCTCCGCCTCCCTCTGGCCTTGAGAAGCCTGGCTGACCCCCGACCTGTTGTGCCCACAGCAATCGCACTGAATGGTGTGGAGGATGTCCGGACCGTGCTGGAGCACTACGCGCTGGAGGATGACCCACTGGCGGCTTTCAAACAGCGGCAAAGCCGGCTAGAGCAGGTCAGTGCCCGGATCCCAGACCGGAGGATCAGTTTTGAGGCTCCTGAAGGAGGAGCCCTGGAGCAGCCTGTCTCTGTGCTCTCTGCTTGGCCGTTTGACCTTGAGCAAACAACTCTTTTTTGCCCTAGTGTCTGTCTGACCAGGGGATGTAGCACAGCCTGTCTTGTAGGGCTGTTGTGATGAGGGGGTGAGTTGATTCTGCAGCCTGCTCTGAGGACAGGAGGCAGGAAATGGCACGTTAGAGATAGGTCTGGGAGAGGGGTTGCCCTTGACAGTCTTGAGTAGGTCTGGGGGTAGCTTGTGGAGATGGACTGTGGGTTTAGATAGGTCTGGAAAGAGAGATGATCCCTGGGCACTTGATGCAAGAGTGTGGGGAAGGAGTTCTGATGGTCTTAGTGGGACCCTGGTAATTTGGAAATGGGGCTAGGAGATGGATTATGTCTCGGAAAGACTTTCCCAGGGGTCTAGGCTGAGGTTGACCAGATTCTGGGTTTGATTCCTGAAGGTAGGGCTAGAGCTTGGGGGACCTCTAGCATCTGGACAGGGCTCATGGGACTCAGGGCTAGGCACTGGGCGGCCCAGGGAGCAGGATGATGCAGTCTGGGGAAGAGGGCAATGGGGTTTGGGTCTAGGGTGTCACTAGCATCCAGGTTGGGGTAACAGGATCTGGGATAGGATCCCAGGATTCAGGGGAGGGGCCCTTGGGATCTAGGGAAAGGGATTATGGGAGTTTTGGGCCTGAGAAGTTACTGGGGTTCAGGACTGAAGGCCCTGAGGGGCTGGGATTTGAGTATGGCATCCCCCCAACATCTGACCCTGGGTTTCTGTGGCTCATTGCTGGCTCTTACCAGTGTCTGGGCTGGGGGTGTGGGGGGTTTGGGGAAAGGGGTCTGAGCTGGATAAAGGTCTGAAGGAAAGGTGGGCTGAGAGCTGGGAACCTGAGAGTCTGGGAGGAGGCTCTGCCCGCCCCCAGGCTGACCCTGCCGGTCTTTTGTCTGTCCCCGCCTGACCCCAGGAGGAGCAACAGCGCCTGGCCGAGCTCTCCAAGTCCAACAAGCAGAACCTCTTCTTCGGCTCACTCACCAGCCGCTTGTGGCCTCGCTCCAAACAGCCCTGACCTCTGGGCCTCCACAAACTCAGTGCCTGGGTCTAGAGCCCCAGGCCCCAGTGCTCCTAGACCAAGGCTTGGGCAGCCACATGTCCAATAAATTGCATCCAGACTCCACAACTGCTGTGTCCAGAGAGTCTCCAGATGGGGGCATCGGGTGAGGTTCTGGGACTCTGGGTCATCGTGCCACGGTGGCTGATGAGCTACGAAGCACAGAGTGGGTGCTCTGTTAGATCAGGGTTGGATTTTAACCCTGATCTGCGAATCTGAAAACTTGGGTCCCTGATTGGCCGTGTCTTCTGTGTGCTGTGTGATCTGCAGAAAGTACATCTCCCTCACTGACCCCAGGTGCCCCATGGCGGAGAAGAGAAGTGAGGGTGGCAGCTGGGGTTTCAGAGACAGGTAGCTGCCAGGCTGCTGTGCAATGATGTAACGCGCGGGTCCGGCGGGGTCTGGTGGACCACAGATTGCCCCGTCTCAAGAGGACAACTGCTGCTTAGCTCCAGCCTGCTGTGGCTGGGGGAGGTGGGCCTAGAGTTGCCTGACTGTCCAACTTTCCAATTTTTCAAAAGCTAGAAATTGGGATTTTTATTAAATCTCCCCCATACCCCCCCCTTTTTTTTTTTAAATAGAGGCAAGAGTTTCGCTCTGTGGCCCAGGCTAGAGTGTAGTAGTACTACAATCAGCTCACTGCAGCCTCGAATTCCTGGCCTCAAGTGATCCTCCTGCCTCGGCCTCCCAAGTAGCTAGAACTATAGGCATGTGCCACCACATCCAGCTAATTTTTTGTAGCGACAGGGTCTCACTGTCTTGCCCAGGCTGGTTTTGAACTGGGCTCAAGTGATCCTCCCACCTCGGCCTCCCAAAGTGCTGGGATTACAGGTGCGAGCCTCCAAGCCTGGCCAAATCTGCTTATTTTTAAATGTTGGCACGTAACTAAAACAGGAAAACTATGTGGTAGTGATCTCCAGTGAACTTTCTGTGATGTTTGGTCCATGTTCTATACCCACACTGTCCTATACAGTGGCCACGTAGTGCTGTTGAGCACTTGAAATGTAGCTATTGTGACTGAGAAACTGAATTTTTATTTTTTATTTTTAAATTTAAATGGCCACATGCATCTCCTGGCTCCTGCATTGAATGGCACCAGTGTGTACTATTTAAGAGTACGAGTTCCAGATTGGGTTTAATTCCAAGGCCTACCACTTCCTGCCTGGCTTATGAGCCTGGCCAAGTTACTTCACCTCTCAGTGCCTCTGTTTCTACATTTATAAAATAATAGCTCGCACCTCAGAGGCTGCGTTTGAGGGCTCAGTGAGGCACTCGCATGTAGGCACTCAAATGGAGGCGATGTGAACCCTAGGCAAGGCACCCCTGCCTCAGTTTCCTCATCTCTAAAATGGTGTAGGATGAGCCGGGCCTGGTGGTTTAGGCCTGTAATCCCAGCAACTCGGGAGGCTGAGGCAGGAGGATCACTTGAGGCCAGGAGATGACACCAGCTCGGGCAATATAATGAGACCCTGTCTCTAAAAAAATGAAAAGAAGCCCGGTGTGGTGATCCGTGCCTGTAGTCCTAGCTACCGGGAGGCTGAGGCAGAAGGATCGATTCATCCCAGGAGTTCAAGGCTATGGTGAGCTATGATCACGCCACTGCACTCTAACCTGGGTGACGGAGTGAAACCCCATCTCTGAAAAAAATAAAACGGTGATGGTAGTACTTCAGTAGAGTGGCTGTGGGGAGTAAATGGGTCAATCCATGCCAGGTTTTACATATATATATATATATTTGCATGGGGCTTGCTATTACCAGGCCATACTCTTTATTCACAGATTGAAGTATCTTGAACCAGTTCGACCTTCACTGTCTCCCCCTGCCACCCACTACTGTCCCAGTCTCTCCTGCTCCAGCCAGCATCTAGTGATAGTACCAGTTAAATATTTTTGAAAGACCTTCCCTGGTGTTTGTTATAATTGAAATGCATTTGAAACTCTGTGGGCTGGACTGAACCTCTGCACTCTAGATTTTTTTTTAAAGGCGCACAGGCATCCACAAAGAATTAAAACGTGCACTAGCACCTGTAGCCCCAGGGTGTACTGTCTATGATTGGGGTGAGGGGCTGGATTTCCTGATGTCCACAGCGCTGCCTAGCTTGGGAAGTCCCCAGGTTTGGGGTGGGAGGGACAGTGTTCTTTGCACCTAGCTCAGCCCGTGGAGACCGTGTCCTAACCAGGAGCAAAGGTGGAGACAGAGCTTGTGTGTTTGGCAAATGCGGTCCTGTGGACAGTGAGCTGAGGACAGAGGGAGCGAGCGCCACCACAAGTGCACACTCGCCTACCACTGCGGGGGACAAGCTTAGTCCTACTGCAGCCTTCTGAGGGGCCTTTTGAAATGTGACTCGGATCTGTCTGCTCTCCAGGGCATGAAAGGAAGAAGGCTGTGTGTGTCCAGTGGCTTCTGGGGATTAAGGTTCTGGCACTCCGGGCAGCACGTGCTTCAGCGCCCAGGGGGTCCTCCTGCTTCTCCCCCCACCTCCGTGCTGACTCAGGGATGGTGCTGTCATGGCACACCTGCTCGAAGCTGGAGGGCGAGGTGAGGAAAAGGTTTGACTTGTGCACAGGAGGCCTCTGGGACACCGATGCAACATGGCCTAGGACGTTTTCCTAAAATGCTCTGGTCACTAGGCTGCATAGCATCATGGTATCATCTGGTGGGCAGGATTCACCGGCATTCAGTCATAATACTCCAGCAGGATCTGTGGACCCTGGGCAAGGTCCTAGCATCTGTTTAAGGGGTTAATAATAGTACCTCCTGCGTGCATTCGCTTATTCAATAAATATTTACTGAGCATCGACTGCCAGGCCCTGTTCTAGGAATTGGGGTGCAGCAGTGACCAAATGAGATTAAAAAGTTCTGCCCTCGTGGAGCTGATGTTCTCATGCAGGAGACAGACAATGCTCAGGTGTTTCTCGGGGGGAAATAAATGCATAAAGAAAAAGGATGGCAAGGAGGGGGACTTGGGGATACTGTTTTAGACTGGATGGAATGGTCAGGGAAGACCTCTTGGGAAGGGATATTTGAGCAGAGATCGGATGAAATGAGAAGGAAAGCCATGGGGATATCTCAATGTGCCAGGCATAGTTACCCCAGGGCCTTTGCACTTGCTGCTCCCTCTGCGGCCAGAAGTGTTTTCCCCCAGGGTCTATATGGCTGAGATTTCTCAGACCTGGAATCTTACTCTCCCGAGTTACCATCCAGGGCAGAAATTTGCTACCTCCCACAGCTGGCTGCCCAAGTTCTGTTTGAATATATACTGTGATGAGAAAGAAGCTCACTCCTCCACCTAACCCAATTTGCCTCCTGGTAACTTCAGTCCCCGAGTTCTGGCTCTACCCTCTGGGGCCGCAGAACCTGTCAGAGAAGGGGGAATGTGGAAGGAGGGCCTCAAATGTCAGCCTTAGAAGCTCACACTATATTTTGAAGGCACTGGGGAGCCATGGAAGAGTCTATGCAGGGGAAGGACATAGGGCCAGGATGGGGGAGGCACAGGGGGATGTGGAAGCTCAGAGGGGATGTGTGATCCCCTTGGGGAGTTTTAGGGAGGGCTTTCTGGAAAAGGTGAAGTTTGGTGAAAACAAAGAAGGGAGTGGGAAGACTGACAAATAGAGGGGAAGGAGCCTGGAATGTTCTGCACAACCCGACCGCCTTTGGTCAAACTCCAGTGTCCTCAGGATTAAGAGAAAACTTTAGACTGGCGTTCTTTCACTCCTTAAAAAATCACTGAGTGCCTACTGTATGCCTGGCTCTGCTGGGCTCTGCTTGATTGATCGCCGTATGGTACACCTATAAAAGAAAAACATGAATGTAAGTCGAACCTGTGTTTCCCCCTATACTTACTAATATTTTATAAGCATTAAAATCTTTTACTCTGGAAAAGAAAACGAGTTTGCTCCATCTAAAGGGCTTCGCTCAACGCCTGGCACAGAGCGATTATGACCAGAGGGCTGGAACATCTGCTCCTAACTGGCTTTTCTTGCCGAGGTCCTGGAACACTAAGGGGCTTCTGGAGGGCCCGCGGGTGCCCCCCGCATTCATCCTGGGGTGGGGGGAGCGGGCCCCTGGTACGTGAAGACGGAATTTCCTGCCCATTTGCTCTTCGCACCTTCCGGAGGCCAAACGGGGGAGCCCAGCTGCGGCCCCGCGGGGGAGGGGCGCGCCGCCCGGCAGATGGCGGCATTTACATACAGCTGGGAGCCCCTCGGAGGCGGGGGCGCCGCGCCCCGGCGTCTGGTGCGTCCGTGATGCGGCGTTTGGGAGGGTGGCTTTGTCTTGGGGAGCGTGAACACGCGCACGCATACACACACACACACACACACACACACACACACACGCACGGGGCCATGCAGAACCGCGGATCTTCATCGGGTCCACACACCGCTACACCCATGGGCCTCCCAAACCCGGTCTCCTCCACTCACACACCTTCAGTCATTCACAGCCTGGCAGAGCCTCTGCTACACCCGCACGCAGCCACCTGGAGACACATGCACTGACCGCAAAGTCACAGGTTCACACGACTCCATGGGATCGCACATAAACACATAGGCTCGCGCAGAGAAGCATCCACACAGCCACGCAATCTCCAAACGTCACACGATCACGAAGTCACGTGTACCTCTGGTCTCCCACTCAGGTGTGCGCGCTCTGTCTCTCACACACACACAGAGTCTCGGAAGTACTTACGACCTCACGACGTGTTAACCACACACAATCCCAGGCACAGGCTGAGCCACACGATACCGCATAAACACACAATCACAAAGGCGCGTACACCCTCCGGTAGCCCTCGCCCAGACCACACGCACTCGCAGAATCTAAAATCTTACACAGCCTCACACACCGGCTTAACTCCCAACCTCACCGCGCCCCAGCCACACTCCAAGTCGCACCCACAACCACACGCAGGATCGTACATTCACGACATCGCCCTTGCCCACGACCACATTCAGAATCTCGTGGCTGCTCCTCCTCGGACCCCTTCCCCTCTGGCCCCCTCCCCTTGGTCCCCCGGGGCCGGGCGGCTGCCCAAAGGGGCGGGGCCGTCCCCTCGGATATAAGGCAGCGGAGCCAGCAGCTGCGACTGCCGAGACCCCCGAAAGGCCATGGTCTCCCCGCGGATGCCCCGGCTCCGGTTCCAGACAGTGATCCTAGCGCTCTTTTTCCTCCCCCAGGTCAGAGCCGGCGAGAGGTGGCGTAGAAAGGGACGAATGGGGGTTGGGGTGCGACCTGGAGGTCCTGGGAGGGAGGGCGGGGCAGACAGGACGCCTGGGTCCCCGCGGCCGCCTCACCCCGCTCCCCTCTGCGTGCCCCAGGCACGGCCCGCTGGCGTCTTCGAGCTGCAGATCCACTCCTTCGGGCCGGGACCAGGCCCGGGGGCCCCGCGGTCCCCTTGCAGCACCCGGGGGCCCTGCCGCCTCTTCTTCAGAGTCTGCCTGAAGCCGGGGGTCTCCGAGGAGGCCGCCGAGTCCCCGTGCGCCTTGGGCGCCGCGCTGAGTGCGCGTGGACCCGTCTACACCGAGCAGCCGGGAGCGCCAGCACCTGACCTGCCGCTGCCCGACGGACTCATGCGGGTGCCCTTCCAGGACGGCTGGCCGGTGAGACCTGGCCCTGGGGCAGTCCCGGTGCTGGAGACCTAACACTGCCACCCAAACCCCCCGCCCCTTCTGCCCTTCGGCTTCCAAGACTCTAACCCTGCCTCGGGGGCATGGACAGGGGAGAAAATTGACAGACCAGTAACTGTACCATCTGGGACCCCACATTCCCATACCCCTGAACCCTACCCTCTGGGGATCCCAAATGTTCTGACCCCAGCCTTGCATGCTGGGGACCCCAAATTCCCAGAACCCCAAACCCAATCTCTGGAAACCCTAAATTCAAAGAACCCTACCTCTCCTCCCTAAGGATCCCTAAAACCTAGGATCCTTATCTTTCTCCCCCAATCTCCTTGCACCTAGGGATCCCCCACACCTTGTCTTGGGGACCACTAATCTCTCACCTTTTCTGTCCTCACTGCCTCCAGTTGGGACCTGTATTCGTTACTCTTTCGCCTCCAAAATCCTATCTCCCATCCCCACAACCCAAAGGCACAGAGCTGAACAGACCTGTGTTGGAATTCTAGACCCTTGTCCTTTTGAGCAAGTGACTTTCTGTTTTCCAGCTACAGTTTCATCAGCTATAAAATGGGACCAGTCTGAGCAAGAGCGAGACCCTGTCTCTACTAAAAATAGAAAAATTAGCCGGGCGTCATGGTGGGTGCCTGTAGTCCCAGCTACTCGGGAGGCTGAGACAGGAGGATCGCTTGAGCCCAGGACTTTAAGGTTGCTGCGAGCCAGGATGACGCCACAGCACTCTAGCCCAGGCTACAGAGCGAGACTCTGTCTCCCCCACTGCCCCCAAAAAAGGGATCATCCTGGTACCTCACAAAGGTCCCTTTTGAGGGATTCAGACAAGTATCTAGAGTGAAGTGCTCAATAAAGAAAGCCACAGATGTCACTGCTTCCCTGGGCTAGTCCTCCTGGGAACTGTCGCCCTGAACACTGGCCTTCACTACTGAGTACCGCCCTAACTGGAGTCTTCCATTCTTCCCTCTCCCCCTTCCTCCACCCGACCAGGGCAGCTTCTCTCTCATCATCGAAACCTGGAGAGAGGAATTAGGAGAGCAGCTTGGAGGTGAGTGTCTTCAGCCTTGTGACTGTGATGTGGGGTTGAGGGGACTCCAGGGAATTGGGACCCAATGTGAAGTCCAGGATAGTGACATCGGGTTGTCCGTAGGGTGGGTCCTGTGATGTCATGCTCCTGGAGTGTGGTGCTAGGTGTTGACAACTCAAGGGCTCTTGGCATCTCAGGCAGAGAAATGCCCAGGTACTGGATGTAGGCGTCCATGGTCCTGGCACCAGGTGAAATGGGAGAAGCTCTTGGGATCAAGCCACCAGGAGCAGGATACAGCATTTCACAGCCCTGCTCTAACGCCATCTGATTTTGAGAACCCGGGACGCAATATGAGTTCCTTCTGGCTCTTCTCCGTGAGACTGTGCCGCCTTGCTCATATGTTGGTCCCAGGGAGCCCTAAAGGATGTGGCAGCTTCACCAGGGGAATATCGAGCAAAGGTTCCAGGGAGGGATATAGGCTGATTTATAGCTTTCATTTGGGAAACTCTGTTGCTATGTATGGCCCGCAGTGGGAGTTTGGTCACAGTTTATATATAGAAAACTGTGGCACAATGTTGGGGTCTGACACCCTCGCCTGTGAGAAACTGTCACTCTCCCAGTATGCCAAGGTCTCAGGCAATTTGGGTAATTTATGGTCTAGTAATTGAGTTCTCTGCCACCATTTTGGTATAGGAAGGTCCTGAGGCATAATTTGGGGTGTTATGACCTCACTTCAGAGACCTCTTATTGTCCTTTGTCCATATGGAGATATCAAATGTCACCCGGGTGTCAAAGAGGCCTTATTACTTTATTTTTATTTATTATTATTTATAAATAAATGAGACAGAGTCTTGCTCTGTTGCCCCAGCTAGAGTGCAGAGGTGTCATCATAGCTCACTGCAACCTCAAACTCCTGGGCTCAAGGGATCCTCCTGCCTCAGCCTCCCAAGTAGCTGGGACTACGGGCGCCCGCCACGATGCCTGGCTAATTTTTCTGTTTTTAGTAGAGACAGGGTCTCGCTCTTGCTCAGGCTGGTCTGGAACTCCTGGCCTCAAGCAATCCTCCTGCCTTGGCCTCCCAGAGTGGGAGGATTAGGGGCGTGAGCCACCGCGCCCGGCCGGTATTACGGTTTCCGTGAGAGAATGTTACCACATCGCGAGGGTCCTAGGGTACTAGAGGGGATCGCGACCTGGACGGTCCCAGGGGGCGGGGAGAGTACGAGCCGGCGCACTCGATGTCTGTCGCGACACCTGAGTCCGGCCGAGGTCCGGCCGGGCCCACCCCAGCGTCCCTCCCTCTCCTCTGCCTGCAGGGCCAGCCTGGAGCCTGCTCGCGCGCGTGGCCGGCCGGCGGCGCCTGGCGGCCGGGGGCCCGTGGGCCCGGGACGTGCAGCGCGCGGGCTCCTGGGAGCTGCGCTTCTCGTACCGCGCGCGCTGCGAGCCGCCCGCCGTCGGGGCCGCGTGCGCGCGCCTCTGCCGCTCGCGCAGCGCCCCCTCGCGGTGCGGCCCAGGACTGCGCCCCTGCGCGCCGGTGGAGGACGAGTGTGAGGCGCCGCGTGAGTCCCGCGTCCCACCCCGTTCCACCTGGGAACCCCGCCCCTCCTTAGCGTCATCTGCGGCCCCCAGTCACTTCTCATAACCCCGTTACCCTCTTCGGGGGACTCCAGAGCCTTCTCCACGTACCCCAGACGCCCCTATCCGGTGAACCGGGGAATGCCGCTGACCGCAGCCCCCTCAGCCCCCTCCCACCATCCAGCCACCACCTTCGGGGAAACCGAGGACCCTAGACTTCTCTCCAGCCTTGCCCTCTTCCCAGCATTCTTGCTGCCCCAAATAGGAAGCACACACCCACTTCCCACGCCGGTACCCTCCAGTTCCTTCCCTAAGCCATACCCTCTCCTGATGCTAGGACCCCAGAGCGCTTCTAACTCTGGGGAGCTCCCTACTCCCACCCAGGAGCTTTGGAAACTCCTCCCAGTCCACTCCATCCTCCTTCCCTGAGATCGCAGGCCAGAACTCGCTGCTTTTTAAAGCTTGGGATCCCCAACCTCCACCTTTCGTCCCCACAGACCCCTCCCCAAATTTCAGAGCCCCACCAAGGTCCCTGGGACCCCCAGGCTAATCCAGATCTTCCCAGACCTGCCCTAATCCAAGACCCTCCCATCTTCCCTGAAGGGCCAGGGTCCCTCCTCAGTTCCCTCTTCCCTCAGTCTCCCCTCTGCACACTCTGACTTGGGGGGCCCCCACCCCATCCTCCTTCCAAGAGCACAGACTCAAGCCCAGTGGCCTGGGTTCTCCTCCTCACTCCTCCACTTCCTAGCTGGGCAGATCACCTCACCTCTCTCAGCCTCAGTTTCCCTGTTTGTAAAACAGGGGTCAGGGGTCACACATCTAGGCCAGATGTTTGTCACAAGGATGAAACAAGGTGGTACATGGAAAGTGCCCAGAAATCTGCTTCCCATCCTGACCCTGGCCTTCTCTGACAGTGACATTCCTCTTCTCTCTGCTTCTCCGTCCCCCACAGCAGCATGTCGAGCAGGCTGCAGCCCCGAGCACGGCTTCTGCGAGCAGCCTGAGGAATGCCGATGCCTGGAGGGCTGGACTGGGCCCCTCTGCACGGTTCCTGTCTCAGCCAGCAGCTGTCTCAGCCCTAGGGGTCCATCCTCTGCCACCACCGGATGCCTCATACCTGGGCCAGGGCCCTGTGATGGGAACCCATGTGCCAATGGGGGCAGCTGTAGTGTCAGTATCACCCCTTCGCCGTCATCCTGATTAGTACTTTACCTGGGGGTTCCCACCGCGCCCTCTCTGGGGCTGAGATCTGGGAGTAGCTGTCAGGAAGGCCTTCCTGGAGGTGTCTAGCCTGCATCTGGGGCCTTGAAGTAGGATCAGGCGATGGGGATGAGATTGGGGAGAACAGACTCTGTGGGGGGTGCGGAAAGGTGTGGAATGATGAGTTACGTGGAGCCACAACTGCCCCCCGCCCCCCAGGGAGATAGGAAACAACTCAGGACCCAAGGTAGGAAGTGGTGAGGCCAGGTGGGTTGGGGATTTGGGATGGGAAATGGGGGTGGGGTGGGGTGGCGGAGACATCAGAGGAGGCTTCCTGGAGATGGCCCAGGGCTGGGGCTTCTCAAGTGTGATTTGGCTGCCGGAAGGTGATTAGAGAGGGTAGCCAGGTGAGTGGCTTGGGGGGAACAAAGGTGTGGAGGTGGGAATGAGCCTGGTGGGTAGTATTGGGATAAAGTAGAGCCCAGGTGGGTAGAGCCCCTGGACACTGCCACCATGGGGGAGTGAGAAGCTCAGGGTTCAAGTTAGGGGGGAGGGCCTGGGGAAGGCTGCTCCAGAGACTGCTTCACCGAGGAGGCGGGCTGAGTTCTAGGACCTCAAAGTAGGACTAGTCTATGTGGGCACAATCCGGGAGGGCAGAGTGGCAGGCAGCATTTGGTGGGATGGGTGTGTCAGTGGGAATGGGGTCCCTCTGGGCCTCCAGATCCTCCTCCCTGCGGGGTCACAGGGGCAAACACGGAAACATGGAGTGGAGCGAGGGGTCGTCTGGGGAGAACTTCCAGGTTGAGGCCCCTGCATACTGGGACTTGGGACTGGACAAGGAGCAGCCCCTAGTTGTTAAGACTGGGGTGGGGGGGATGGGATTTTGCTCCAAGGAAAATCCCTTCGAAAGTCCTCTTGCCCTTGTCCAGGAGACACCCGGGTCCTTTGAATGTGCCTGCCCCCGTGGGTTCTACGGCTTGCGGTGTGAGGTGAGCGGGGTGACATGCGCGGATGGACCCTGCTTCAACGGCGGCTTGTGTGTCGGCGGCGCAGACCCCGACTCTGCCTACATCTGCCACTGCCCGCCTGGTTTCCAAGGCTCCAACTGTGAGAAGAGGGTGGACCGGTGCAGCCTGCAGCCTTGCCGCCATGGTGAGGCCACGGGACTAGAACAGCTAGGGATGGGGGTGAGGGGTCCTGCCTGGCTCAGACAGTCCTGGGTGACGTTGCTTCTTCTAGCTCTAGGACCTGGGGACGTTCTTCTGTAAAAGGGCAAGGGGATGGTCCCTATCTCATAAATATTTCCTGAGAATTTACTGTGTCTCAGGCCCCGTTTTAGGCGCTGGGGCTACAGCAGGGAACCCTGCCCTGGCAGAGCTGATGTGGTAGGAACGTGCCCGGTTTGTTGCGGGTCAGCGGGGAAGCCGGTGCGGTTGGAGCAGGTGCTCATGAGTGAGAGATGGGGTTAAGGAGGTGACTGGGGCGAATCCTGTGGGTCCTCCTGGGCCAGAAGGAGAATTTTCACTTTTACCCTGTGTGAGATGGAACCACAGGAGGGTCGTGAGCAGGGGAGAGACCTGATCTGATACAGGTGTTAAAAGATTAAAGGAGATCACGAATGTAAAGGGTCTGGCAAATTCTTGCTAGTGGATATAATAATTCTCTCCAAAACACTCTGGGATGAATGGTACTAGGGACACGGCAGTGACCCCTTGCTCTCTCCGGGGGAGGGGGTACCAGCCTAGAGGGCAAGGCGGATTCGTCCTCAGACAGCCCAGAGTGGTCAGGGCTGAGCTGGAGGAGCCCAGGGCACCGTGATCAGGGCTGGGATGGGAGAGTCAGAGAGGCTTCCTGGAGGAAGGGACATCTGCGCAGAGACCTGAACCAGGAAGAGAAAAGGTGAAAAAGATGGGAGAAAAGGAGGAAGGGGAGAGGGGGTGCATTCTAGGCAGGCGGCATGGGCAAAGGCCGGGCGGTTCTGGGAACTGTTAACTCTAAGTATGACTGAAACCGACAGAAAGAGACAGGCACAGAGAGCCAAAGAGGTGACGCTGAATTATCCCAAGACTTCATCAGGAGGAAAAAAAAAAGCGAGCTGGCTTTCCAGGCAAAGTCCAAGAGGCTGGCCCTTGAGTTAGAGAAACGGGACCCAGGAAGGCGATTGCAGCGCTGAGAAATAGCGTGGGCGGCCGCGGGGGGCCCCCTGTCCCCGGGCTGCGCCCCCTGACGTCCCCTTCCCCACAGGCGGCCTCTGCCTGGACCTGGGCCACGCCCTGCGCTGCCGCTGCCGCGCCGGCTTCGCGGGTCCGCGCTGCGAGCACGACCTCGACGACTGCGCCGGCCGCGCCTGCGCCAACGGCGGCACGTGCGTGGAGGGCGGCGGCGCGCGCCGCTGCTCCTGCGCGCTGGGCTTCGGCGGCCGCGACTGCCGCGAGCGCGCGGACCCCTGCGCCGCGCGCCCCTGCGCCCACGGCGGCCGCTGCTACGCCCACTTCTCCGGCCTCGTCTGCGCCTGCGCGCCCGGCTACATGGGCGCGCGGTGCGAGTTCCCGGTTCGCCCCGACGGCGCGGACGGCGCAGGCGCGTTGCCCGCAGCCCCGCCGGGCCTCAGGCAGGGGGACGCTCAGCGCTTCCTTTTGCCGCCGGCTTTGGGACTCCTGGCGGCCGCGGGCATGGCCGGGGCTGCGCTCCTGCTGGTCCACGTGCGCCGCCGTGGCCACGCCCGGGATACCGGGTCTCGCTTGCTGGCGGGGACCCCGGAGCCGTCGGTCCACGCGCTCCCTGAAGCACTCAACAACCTGAGAACGCAGGAGGGTTCCGAGGATGGCCCGAGGTGAGGGGCTGGGCGCAGACGGACGTCTTGTCGCTGTTGGCTACTTGCAGCAATATACGTGGTGCAGTCGGCCTCACTCCTCCGTGCATCTTCCTGACTGGTCTCTTTTATCCCCCCTGGCTTTGGGTCCACCTCTGCGATGGGTCGGGAAAATAAGACCTGAGGATTTCAGGGCCTGGACCTTTCCTCCTTTCTTTCTTCCCACAGTTCGTCCGTCGACTGGAGTCGCCCTGAAGATGGAGACTCTCGAGCGATTTATGTCATATCTGCTCCTGCCATCTATGCCCGGGAGGTAGCCACAGCGCTCCCACCGGGACGCGGCCCCTGCAGCCTCTCGGGCCTCCATTCTGTCTGTGAAAGGCGGGGGGTACAGTTTCCGGAAGGTTTTTAAGCCCTCTTCTCAATTCTGACTTTTTAATTCTGTTCTGTGTCCCTCTTGGTGTCGTTTTTGAGCTGCTTGCGGTCTTCTCTTAGGAAAACCTATGGGCTTGAAGAGGTCACAGCGGGGAGCCCCGCCAGAGCTTCTCCTCTGATTTCCGCTCTCTGGGGACGAGGGGCGGAGAGGGGGGGCCCTTCCCGATGCTCCCTACTCGTTTCATTTCCAGGCCTGACCTGTCTCTTCTCCATCCGCACCTGGATATTTTCGTTTCGCTTGGTGGTGCCCAATCTCTGCCCCAGACGCCTTGGAGTTCAAGCTGGAAGGGGTAGCTGGGAGAATTTTACTGTGGACGTTGTAAATAATGATTATTTATGTCCTATTTTTTTCTCTCCCCATCTCTCCAGAAACATCTATAAAGGCTCTTACTTTGGTCAGTTGTGACTTACCAGGGTGAATACTTTGTGTTTGGCGTTGGGGCTGGGGGGAAGAGATTTTTGTCTCCTGGGACAATAATAGATAGGATGCTTTATGTCGCAGGGGTCAGAAACAACTCAAAGTGGTTTAAATTAAAAAGATAATTTATTAGTTCGTAAAAAGCAAAAATCCTGTGGTAGTTGTGGCTTCAGGCAGGGCTGGGCTTGGGCTCAGGGTCCTTCTCCAGTTGGCTTTTTTAACCCCTGGATCAACTCAGTGTAGGCAGCCTCTCCTTGGCCTTGGCTTGTCAGGAGGCTTCCGGAACCAGTAGCTGCATGGCTTACTCTGGCCTGGCTTGGTCATCTGCCTGCTGTGTGGCAGGAAGTGAGGTCAGCCTGCCCAAGTGATGTGCACTATCCGCGCAAGAGGGCATCCCTGCCCTCGTCCCATCAAGGTTTGTTACCAGAAATGAGTACTGTCCTGGGTAGCAAACTGAAAGACTCTTTTCTAGACAGGGTCTTACTCTGTTGCCCAGGCTGAAGTGCAATGGAGCAGTCATAGCTCAATGTAACCTCAAACCCTTAGGCTCAAATGATCCTCCTGCTTCAGCCTCCTGAGTAGCTGACACTACAGGCACACCATCATGCCTGGCTAATTTTTTAAAAAAAATTTTGTAGAGATGGGGTCTCGCTGTGTCGCCCAGGCTGGCCTCAAACTCCTGGCCTCGAGTGATCCTCCCACCTCAGCCTCCCAAAGTGCTGGGATTACAGGCGTGAGTCACTGAACCTGGCCACCTTTTTCATCTTAACTAAGTGCTTACTTAGTCGTGCACTTTTGCAGTTCGAGGTGTGACAGTAAAACTAGCATGAATTTCTTTTTCTTCACAATTTCACGAATGGAAGATTTGATCTTAGCAACCTCAGCATACAATTTTTTTTTCTTAAGTCGAGAACTTTCACCTTTTAACTTAACAGAATCACTTTGTGGCTTCTCTTCGGCATATCCAAATTGCCAGCATCACTACTTTTGTGCTTTGGGGCCATTATTAAGTAAAATAAGGGTTAACACGAGCACTCCAGTACCTCGACAGTCAATCTGCAACCAAGAGGGCTGCTAAGTGACTAATGGGCGGGTAGCTTAGACAGCGTGGACGCGCTGGACAAAGGGAGGGTTCACATCCCGGGTGGGATGGAGCAGACAGCACGAAATTTCATCACTCAGAATGGTGCACAGTTTAACAACATACGAATTGTTTATTTCTGGAATTTTCCATTTAATATTTTTGGACTGTGGCTGAGGGTAAATGAAACCTCAGAAAGGAAAACCGCAGATAAGGCGGCGGGGGGTGCTATTATATACATGCATGTTTCTTTTCCTTTTTTCAACTGGTTTAAGAAGGATTTGTTGAATTCTTTGGGCTGTCAGATCAGTCAGGATGGGCTGCTGTGATGGACTGTGTCCCCCCCCAGAATTATATGTTGAAATCTAATCCCCAATATGATGATATTTGGAGATAGGGCTTTTGGGAGGTGGTTAGGTCTTGAGGATGGAGCCTTCATGAATAGCCCTTATAAGAAGCAGCTAGCTGGCTCTCTTCCCACTGAGAGGATAAAAGAAGTCGTGTGTGCAGCCTGCAAGAGGGCCCTCACCAGAGCCCAGCCATGCTGGCACCCTGATCTCAGACTTCTAACCTCCAGAACTGTGAGAAATAAATGTGTATTGGTTAAGCCACCCAGATAATGGTATTTTGTTATAGCAGACATTAGGTTCTGCTGCAATAACAAATGGCCCTTAAATCTTAGTGGCTTACAAAAACACAGGTTTATTTCCTCTTCGTGGCACACCTCTAGGTCACCAGGCTCTGCTCCCCGTCGCTTTTCCTCCAGGACTTAGGCGAACAGAGCAGCTTCTGTCTGGAACATGCCAGGCACTGTGGAAGAGGGAAGAACACTGAGCCGCGTGCTGAGGCTTTTAAAACTTCTGCCCACATTTCATTGGCTAAAGCAGGCTGCATGGCTAAGCCTGGCATCAGTGGGGCAGCGCTATCATCCTCCGTCAGGGGGGACAGTGGATATTTTGAACAGAGTACAGTCTGCCACATATGTGGACCCAGTAGAGAGACTGCACAGTCATAGGGCATAGCTACCAGTGTCACCAAGTATGGACAGATGATTCCTCCGTCCTTATTCCAGCCAGCTTGTGCAAGAATTCCCGGGCAGACTGTCTTTTCACCGTGCACACCTTTGTTGTATTTAAACTTTTGTCCCCAGTATGTCCCCCTGTGCACATACTGTTTGGGATCATCTCGGGAAGGTGCCCTCCAGCATCACCAGGCAACAACTTTTCTTTTCGCACAGGGAGCAGGTAGAATAGCAGACCGATTCTGTTATTCCTCAGGCAGGTGTGCTGAGATCTGCCCAGATAAAAAGGTGGACTGCTGGCATTTTGCCACGGCTCCGTCTAACACTGAAATCCAGGAAATCCAGGAGACAGAAGGACGTGCCAAAAAACACCACAGGATGAACAAAATCCAGACTGTGGGAGCGCTGTAGGATAAACAAACTATTGGTTTCTTCAAGAAATAATTAGCAGGCCACTTCATACCCACTAGAATGACTATGGCCAAAACGACAGTAACAAATGTTGGCAAGGACGTGGCAAAACGGGAGACCCTGTCTCTATTAAAAATAGAAAGAAATGATCTGGACAACTAAAAATATTTAGAAAAAATTAGCCGGGCAGGGTAGCGCATTCCTGTAGTCCCAGCTACTCGGGAGGCTGAGGCAGGAGGATCACTTGAGCCCAGGAGTTTGAGGTTGCTGTGAGCTAGGCTGATGCCACGGCACTCTAGCCCGGGCAACAGAGTGAGACTCTGTCTCAAAAAAAAAAAAAAAAAAAGAAAGCGGCTACCATGAAAGTCAGCGTGATGGTTGCTCGTGGTAGGGGAACAGTGGGAATTGTGTTTCCGAGGGACCTGCAGAGGGATCATGGGAAGCGTCTGTCTTCCAATGGGGTGGTGGTTTAGGGGGATGTTTGCCTTATAATATCTCATTATGTTGTTATATAAGTTGTTTTATGCAGTTTTCTGCATTCATATTTAACAACAAAATGTTTAAGACAGAAGTGTGGCCAGTTGTGTCAGTTTTCTGTCGCCACAATACTGCATAAACGCAGTGGCATAAAACACTAAACATTTATTTTTGCTCACGTGTCTCCGGGTGGGCTGGGCTTCTGCGCGCTGGGCTGGGCCAATGAGAGGGGCTGACGACTGTGCAGGTAGCAAGCTCGGGGGTCCGCTGGGGACTGGCTGCTCTGCTGGGCTCTGGGGCCTTTTGTCTGCCAGCAGGCTGGCCCTGGAGTGTTCCCACGGCTGAGACGGGTCCTAGATAGAAAGCGGACACCTTCACATCCCCTGTATCCTACTGGCCAAAGCCAGTCACAGGGCCAGCCCGGATTCTAGAAGTGGGGAAACAGACTCCACCTTTTGATGGGAGAGGGTACACGGTCACATTTCCAAGGGCACGGATGTGGGGAAGGGTGGAGAATTGGGGCCTTTAGTCCTAGCACTGGAGCACCTTTCCACTTTGGAAGGAAAACCATCCAGGCTGTTGGACACAGACACCCCTTCTCTCGTCTTCCCTCAAATTACTGAAAACAAAACAAAACAAAAAACCCTAAAAAAAAAAACAAGACAGCAGTCATGGATCTCGTTCAGACGGTTGAATCCAGTTCGTGGCAAGTGGTAGGAGCAGGGCCGGCGGTGACCGGACGTTGCTTAGCGATGTTCCGGGTGTGGAATAAAGGGAAAGCGGACACTTTGACTTGTGTCTGTCTCGCCATGTCCTAAAATTTCCTTACAGATGAGATGGAACAAACCTGAGAGCTAGCAGAGAGAGGGAATCTTCTCTAATTGGGGGAATATCCTAAGACTGCAATTCCTTAATACTAATTATACCACTGAAAAATAAAAAGCCTCCAAATGCACAGAAATCAGACCGCCTGGGTTCAGAATTTGGTTCCGCCTCATCCTAGGACAGGTCACTTCACCTCTCTGTGCCTTAATTTCCTTATCTATAAAGTGGGATTAATAGAATCTGCTTTGTAAAGTTGTAAGTACAGTCAGCCGTCCGTATCCACAGGTTCCATGCGCGTGGATTTAACCAACCGCAAAATGAAAATATTAGGGAAGAAACCAGTGCTAGGAAGCCCTCTCCGATTGCTGCAGGAAGGGCTTGGATGCACCTCTTCTGGGATCCCACAGGTCCCTGTGCTCGCTCACCCTGGGCCTGAACACTCCGGGCTGTCACTCTTTGGTAATGGCTTACATGTCTCCTACTGGACAGGGAGCCTGGGGAGGGCAGGGACCCCGGCTTCCCTGGTCACTGCTCTGCCCCAGAATCGTGCAGCACGGGACTGTCCACACAGTCGGCACTCAGTGAACATACACCGAACGAGTAAATGTCAGCGACAGCTGCGGGATGCACTGGGCCAATCTGCTGTTTCTTACCCTCCGGTGGATCCGGTGGTCGTGCCGCATCCCCGGTGCGGAGCTGTGGAACTTCCGCCCCGGAGTGGAACACGGCGTAACAGTGCCCCCTTGTGGTCGCCCCCATGTTAGAACCCTGGTGCGGGAGATTCTCTCCCCGCCCTAGGAAAGGGGGGCGGGGCGGGACTCCCAACCCGGGTTATCCCAGTCTCACCTGGCCCCGATGAACAACCGGGCGCGGGCCCCAGCCCCCTCCTCGGCCCGGACCTCAACCCGGGTCAGGGCTTCGACCCCGGCCCGGACCCCAGCTCTGGTCCAGACCTCGATCCCGGCCCGGACCCCAGCTCTGGTCCAGACCTCGACCCTGGCCCGGACCCCAACTCTGGTCCAGACCTCGACCCCGGCCCGGAGCCCAAATCTGGTCCAGGCCTCGACCCCGGTCCCGACCACGACCCCAGTCCAGACTTCGACCCGGATCCGGACCCTGACTCCGGTCCGGACTCCCACGTCGGTCCAGACTCCCACGTTGATCCGGACCCTGACTCCGGTCCGAACTCAGACTCCGGTCCGGATCCCAGCCCCGGCCCCAGCCCCGGAATCCTTCCCGAACCCGGTCCTACCTTTGGACCCGCCCCCGGAACCTGCTCCGGAGCCAACTTTGCCGCCTCGCGAGGATCCTGCTCCGGCGCCGGCTCTGAGGCACGTCTGGTCGTCAGTCACCGGCTCAGCCAGGCCGGGCCCGGAGCCCCTTCCCGCGCTCACTCCGCTGGCGGCTCCCGTCCCGGAGCTCCTCCTGGAGCCCACCCCGAGGGCGGACCCGTCGGCCACCAAGCCGAAGCCCTTCCCCTCGCCTGTGCCCGTCGCGGCGCCGGTGCTGGGGACCGTCTCCTTACCGACCTCTCCCGAAACATTCGCCTCCACCAGCGAGGGCTTGCAAATGGACAACAAAATCTTGGTTCGAGTGATCTACTGGTGAGGGGCTGCCCTGCGACAGCTGCCCTCCTCTCCGTGAGGAAAGGGCCGGTGGCGTTGGTGCCGGGACCCTGCGGGGATGGAGGTCGGGTCCGCGGTAGGGCGGGGGGGGGGCGGGGGAGTCGGGTAGAACCCCCGGAGTCCCGATTCCCAGGTTGCACCCTTGGCTCCACCGCTCATTCTCTTTGGGGCTAGAGGGCTCTGGATTCAAATCCCTGCTCTGCTCTGCGCTCCATTCATTCATTCGTTCATTCATTCATTCATTTCTGAGTTCCCAGCCTGTGCTGGGGATGGAGTGCTGAGCAGAGCAGCCCGCTTCGCTCCCGGGCGAGGCCGGGATACAGGCCCTTAGACAGCCACATTCCGGGGAAGGGAGACGAGCTCCCCAGGGAGGAGGAGGGGGCGGGGGTGGTCAGGGGCAGCCCTTCTGGGGAGGTGGTGTCTGAGCTGGGGGAAGGCGGTCGGGGTAGCAAGGTAGTGGCGGCAGCAGCGGTCAGGAAGGCCTCACCGAGAAGCTGGTATGCGAGCAAAGACCTGGAGCGGGGGTGGGGGTGGGGGGGGGGGAGGAGGAGGAGCCTGTGGGTGCAGGGGGAGGAGCATCCTGCAGAGGGAGCTGCCGGTGCGAAGGCGCCGAGGCCAGGGCGTGCTGGGGTGTTGGAAGAGGAGTGAGGAGGTCTCTAGCTGGAGCAGGTGAATGAATGGGGGGAGTGGGAAGAGACTGGGACAGAGGGGTGACAGGACAGATCACATGGTGGCTTGCGTGAGCCTTGTAAGATGATGCTACTGGAGGACTCTGAGCAAGGGAGGGACACGCTCTGACTCAGTGTCCACAAGGTCTCCCGGGGCTTGGGAAGATACTGACGCAGCCTCCGCCCTGGTCTCTCTCTGCCTCCCTCCTCCCGCCCTCGCCCTCCAGTGGCCTCTGAAGCTATGGCCTTCGGGTGAGTAACTTTGGCTTTGGAGGTGGGGGGAGTGTGGGGCACGAAGACTGGGAGGAGTTCCTCTGTCCCCTTCCCTGTGACCCTGTGACCCATCTCCTCCCCTCAGTACATTCTGTTGAAAAAGAGTCTGGAGCAGCAATTTCCGAATCAGCTGCTCTTCGTAAGTGTGCTGGTGGCCTTGGGGAGGGGATCAGGGCTCTGAGGCCAATCCCCACGGGCTTGGAGGGGAGCTCTCAGCCTCCCCCCTGCAACCTTCCCTCCCCAGGAGGAGGACAGAGCTGCCCAGGCTACAGGGGAGTTTGAAGTGTTTGTGGCAGGGAAACTGGTCCATTCCAAGAAGGTGATTCTGAGCAAGGGTCTGGGACAGGGAGGGAGGGAGGGAGGGTGGCGATGGGGTCTCGGGGTGTGGGAACATGCCTGTGCTCTTTGCCCTCTGTGCCCAGAAAGGCGATGGCTTTGTGGATGAGGCCAGGCTGCGGAAAATTGTGAGCATTATTGAGGAGGAGATCGAGAAAAGGTAGCAGGCGACTGACTGGCAGAGCCAGAGGTGAGCGGGGAGCCGTGGGGGTGGCAGGGCTGCCCGTCTCTACCAAAAAAAAAGTCAAAAATTCAAATTAGAAAAAATAAAGTATACCATCCGCATTTCTAATAGATGAGTTTTTTTGTTTTTGTTTTTTTTTTTTTTTTTTTAGAGACAGGGTCTTGCTTTGTTGCTGCAGGCGAGAGTGCAGTGGCCTGATCATAGCTCACTGCAACCTCGAACTCCAGGGCTCAAGCAATCTTCCTGCCTCAGCCTCCTGAGTAGCTGGGACTACAGGCACGCGCCACCACGCCCGGCTAATTGTTTATTTTTTTTGTAGAGACGAGGTCTTGCTATGTTGCCCAGGCTGGTCTCGAATCTTGGCCTCAAGCGATCCTTCCACCTCAGCCTCCCGAAGTGCTATAGATCTATTTTTTCAGCAGCCAAGCTGGGAGTGGGGTGGGAGGCCGGGGAGAGGTCTGTTTCTCACATCTGCCAATATGCAGAATACGGCTGTGGTAACACGTGCAGTTTTCAGGGTCACGGACACTGAGGTTCAAATCCTGGGTCTATCAGCCACGCGAGGCTGAAGTCGGGTGAGGTTAGATGTTGTGAGGTAAAGGGCTTGCCAAAGGCTGCCTTCAGTAAGTGACAGCTGCTATCACTGGAACAAGTCAGTATGGTTCTGATTGCAACAGAAAGCTTAGCTCAAAATGGCTTGAGACAAAAAAATATTGACACATGACAATAAAGTCAACTGTATAATTTTGTTGGCTTCAGGTATGGTTGCATCCAGGCACCAAAAGGTTGCCACTGGGAATCTGATTTTTCCTTACTTTGAGTTCTGCTTTTTTTCCTGGGCTGGTGTCATTCTCAGGCAGGCTCCCCTCCTGGTGGCATAAATCCTACAGAAGGTTCCCATTGGCCTAGCTTAGGTCACATGTCCATCTCTGAACCAATCACGGAGTCCCAAGGGAATGTGGTGCTCTCACTGGCCAATCTTGAGCCATATGCCCATTCTTGGAGCTGGGGATGAGTCGGTCCTTCTGAACTGTGTGGGGGCCGGGTGCTGGGCGGGCAAGAATGCAATTAACTGTATTAGGGATCTGGAGGGGGGATAATGGGAAGCCCATGCTGCCTGGGTTGGAGTCCTAGCTCTGCCATTTACTGGCTGTGCGACCTGGGGCAAATGCCTTCACCTCTCTGTGCTTCAGTTTCCTTCTCTGTAAAGCAGAGATTATAATAGCCTTTACCTCATTGGATTTTTTTTTTTTATACAACAAATATTTGCACAGTACCTACTATGTGCTGGATACTGTTCTGGGCCCTGGGGATACAGCAGTGAACAAAACAGATACAAACCCCTGCCCTAGTAGAGCTGATGTTCTTTTAGTGGGGGGAGCAGACATAGGTGAATAGAGGGTATTTTAGAAGGTGATATGTGCTAAGAAGAAAAATAAAGCAGGGAAGAGGGGTGGGGGGGCGCCGGGAGTTTTTTTGCAACTCTAAATTAGAGTGTGCAGGGAAGACCTCATTGAGAAGGTGGTATCTGAACACTTGAAAGAAGTGAGGGATTGAACCATGTGCATATCAGGGGAAAAGCATTCCGGATATTGGAAGCAGCACGTGCAAGGCCCTGTGGCAGGACTGTGCTTAATGTGTTTGAAGAATAGCAAGGAAACTAGAGTGGACATTGTAATCCATGGCAATCCATTGTAATGCATGTAATCCATGACTAGACTAGTAAATCCTATATAAACACTGTTATTTTTATGGAGTTGTTATCATTGTTATTGTTATTTTAAATGTTTTTCTCTGCTCTCTCCCATCTCAGGAGCCTCGGCAGGATGATGAAAAGGGCTGAAATGTTGCCAATCAGGTTCTTTTCTGATGGTGGCTGGGACTGAGGTGGGGTCGGGGAGGGGTCACGAGGGAAATACATAGACTCTGCCTCCCCGTGTTCTGGTCTGATTGTGTCTGCTGTCACTATACTCACTGCTAAGGTCTGCGGAAGTCACCTGCTATGGTGCTCCCCGTGTCTTTGACCTTCTGGACCTGGGGGGAGGGAGGGGGATACAAAGCTAGTCTTGTTTTCATAAGAAACATTTGTGAAACTTTAATAAATGAGTTTACAATTGAACTAGACATTGAAAAGGCTGAGAAACTATAGACCAACTTCCCTTAAGAATTCTAATATAAAATCTTACATAAAATGTTAACAGAACCCAGTATCATACTAAGGAATAATGTACCATGTCTAAGTGAGGGTCATTCTAAAGGATTACTGGAAAACCTCTGAACATAATTCAACATATAAATACATCACGGAAGAAAAGAAATCCATAAACATGGAACTGAACTTTTAACAAAATTCTAAACCATTCTTGAGGAAAAAAAGACAATAAATAGGAACAGATGTATACTTCCCCAACATGATACAATGTATTTATTTCAACCCAAAAGTCAGTATCATACTTAGTGGGGAAACACTAAAGCCAGGAAAAAGACAAGGATGTCTTCTTCCTTTATTATTATTTACGTTGGGCTGGAGCTTCTAGCCAAAGCAATTATACAAGAGAAAGGAATCAGAGATACTAAAACTAGAAAAGAGCAGGTAAAACCATTATTCTTTCTAAATAATATGATCATATACCAAAGACAAAGTAATGCAAACAATAAGAGAATAGAGTAAGTTTAATAGAGCACTAAAAAAAAATAAAGAAATCAACAGCATTCAAATTTACAAACAACAAAACCTCATTCACAACAGCCATAAACAAACAAACCAAGCAGCCCTGGGATATTTTAAACAAAATGTGTGTAAGAACTATATAAAGGAAATTATAAAACCCATCTGGTACTTTTCTAGGGAGCATGTTAAAAAAAACAAAAACAAAAACCAAAACCACCACCACCATGGAAAAGTACCTGAATAATGGAAAGACTTATCAGATTATTGGACAGGAAGACATCAGCATAAAACATCTTGATTCTCACTCAAAAGTGTATAAATTTAATGCACTCCAAGTAAAAATACTAACAGCCTTTGTAAAAACTGAAACCAGTCAAGTTGATCCTAAGATTCCACAACAGAAAAATAAAAAAACCACATAGCCAGGAAAACTTCGGAAAAGGAGAGCAATGTGGGTGAAATAGCACTAACAGAGCCTAAAACATCCCAAAGGAATACAAATTTTAATGTTAACATTTAAAACTTAAAAGTATTCCTTCATGATTCTGGAGTGGCAAAGGCCTTTCTAACCATGACTCAAAGTGTAGAAGCCACAGAAGAAAAAAACTGAATATATACGGCTACATTAAAACCAACACTTCCACTCTGGGAGGCCGAGGCAGGAGGATCGCTGGAGGTCAGGAGTTCGAGACCAATCTGAGCAAGAGCGAGACCCCCGTCTCTACTAAAAATAGGAAGAAATTATCCGGACAACTAAAAATATATAGAAAAAATTAGCCGGGCATGGTGGCACATACCTGTAGTCCCAGCTACTCGGAAGGCTGAGGCAGGAGGATCGCTTGAGCCCAGGAGTTTGAGGTTGCTGTGAGCTAGGCTGATGCCACGGCACTCTACCCCAGGCAACAGAGTGAGACTCTGTCTCAAAAAAAAAAAACCAAAAACCAACACTTCTCTGCATAGCAAAAGGATCATAAACAGTCACAACTGAGAAACTATATTTCCATCTCGTATCACAAAAGGCTAACTTCTTTAGTGATTGCTACATAAATAAACTTACAAGCCAATAAAAAAGTGAGTAAAAGGATATGGACAGGTAGTTCACTGAGAAGCAAAAACAAACGACTCTTAAGAATTTGAAACCATCTGCATCTTTGATCATAATCAGAGAAACGCAAATAAAAACTACACTGAGAAACCATTTTTCACTGTCAGATTCTCCCAAAGCCAAGTCTGGCTGGCCGCGCTCTGGAGAAAGACCCACACTCATCACTGGTTGAATGGAAGGTACCCTGGTAGAGCCCCAAGGAGACCACTGTCATAGTAACCATAAGAAATACCATGCATACGCCCTTGAGTCAAGAGCTTCCACTTACAGACGTCTACTCTATGGAGAATGAGTAAACATGTATAAACACATAAAAATGTTAAAACATTTTGGAAACAACCCAGATATCCAAAAGATGACTAGTTCATTATATGATACAGCCTTACATAGAGGTTGCTTAAAAAAAACAAAAAACAAAACTAATGTAGAAATCTCTCCAACGAAAGTGAAAAAACCCATGGTGTTGATGGAGGTATATAATATGCTACCTCGATTTAAAAAGGGAAAAATGCAAAAATATTTAGATTGATATTTATTTGCATATACATTAGGAAAATGTTGAAAAGCATACAGCAAAACAAATGAAATGGAAATAAGCAAATAAATAAATAAACTCCCAAGCCACTAACACTGATACTTATTAGGAATAGTGTTGAATTCGACAGAGGATATGAATATCAGGGATTTCTTACAGCATCTTTTGATACTTTGTTTTTTGAGTCTTGTGAGATCACATATTCTAGACTAAAACAAAAAGCTTAAAATTAACAAAAACGAATCTATTCCCACACCTACCCAAATTGACATGGACTTGAAAACATATTTATCTGACATGTTTTTTTCTATTTGAATATTTACTATTCCCTTAAAGTACCCCAGAAAACACAAACATTAGTCTTATACTGAGTTGTTGACTGACATGAGATGACCACAAATTCTGAAATTTCAGAGTTCTCTCAATAGCCTTCCAATCCTAACAATTCAGACACAACTGGATTCTTAACAACGGCATTTCCTTAACCTCTTTCATCATCTTGGTTAATTTCAATGGGTTCCGTAATTGACAGTTTTTCTCAGATCTTATCTCTGCAAAATCATCCTTCACGGTCAAACAATCGTGAAACATTTTCCACAAATGCAGGAAAAAGAATCGCCGACAAACTAGTAAGTCAGAAATGTCTCAGGACCTCTTTGAAAACAAGCTTCGCCATTCTCGAGTACCTATTTCTTTTTTTCTGTGTGCTTCCTCCCTTCAGCTGGGCATTGCCACATTCCGGTCTAGTTTGCATTTCGCCCCCCTGATTACTAACGCATCGGCACAGGCCTCTGTCTGTCCTTTCCATCCGAACAGTCACTCGACTCTCCCTTACCACCAATCTCGTCACGGCCGACTCAGTCGGCCAGAGGGCTGATGGCCTCCGACGTGCTCAGAGCCAGAGTAAAAGCTGCGGCATCAAAGTCCATCTGCGGCGGGTTCGCATCAAACGCAGCTTCCCTCGCCCTGCAGCCTTCCACAAACAGCCTGCGGCGTTCCTCGAAGTCTCGCAGCAATCGGATCGGGATCAGGGGGCAATTCTCCAGGTACTCGCGCAACGACAGCTGCTGGTGTAAGCCGGGCATCGACAGCAGGCCCGGGGCGCTGCCGGGGATGCGCCGGAGAGCAGGGTCCGGCACCCACGCCGTGGGTCGGGCGGCTTCGGCCATCGGGCCTTCCCGGGCCTCCTGTGCCCGACTCCTGCCGATTACTGCCACCCGCAGGACGCGGCTGACGCCATTCGCTGTTCTCATCTCTGGGACACTGCTCTCTCTCGGCAGCTCGGACATCCTCAACAGCAGAGTGGGCCCTGCAAGCGCCGGAGCGTTTCCACAGAAATCGGAGTAACGGTCTGGGACGTTACATGAGGGCTGTGCGCATGCGTGGGTCTCCGCCTGCGCGCAAACGCTGTGCGTGCGAAAAGGCGAGCGCATGCGTGGGCACGATGCACAAATTCTCGAGCGCCCCCTAGCGGTCCTGATGCCATTACGGCTGTAGCCGCCTCCAGTCCTCCTAGTAAATTGCGAACAGTTTGGCGTTCCTGTAGAGTTCATTTTAAGATCACTTCTCAGTTCCTATCTTAATGGCACTGCATATTTTAATTCTGTAAACTTGAAACAATCCCTCTTTTGCTTGGGGAAACTCATTCCTCCTTTCTTTCCTAAAATTTCTAAAGATTGGGTCTCCTCCCTCATAGGCACCTCTTCTTCGCCTACTCTTCAGAAAGCGTTATTGTTGTAGGGGGTCTCATGTGGATATCCAGTTTCCCGGCACCATTTTTTTTAAGTTTATTTTATATTTTATTTTATTTTATTTATTTATTGAGACAGAGTCTTGCTCTATTGCCCGGGCTAGAGTGCCTGGCATCAGCCTAGCTCACAGCAACCTCAAACTCCTGGGCTCAAGCAATCCTCCTGCCTCAGCCTCCCGAGTAGCTGGGACTACAGGCATGCGCCACCATGCCCGGCTAATTTTTTCTATGTATTTTTAGTCGTCCGGCCAATTTCTTTCTATTTTTAGTAGAGACGGGGGTCTCACTCTTGCTCAGGCTGGTCTCAAACTCCTGACCTTGAGTGATCCTCCCACCTCGGCCTCCCAGAGTGCTAGGATTACAGGCGTGAGCCACCACGCGGGGCCCCAGCACCATATTTTGAAGAGATTGTCCTTTTCCCAATGTGTGTTCTTGGTACAGCTATGTGTGGGTTTATTTCTGTGTTCTTTGTTCCATTGATCTATGTGTTTATTTTTTGCCGACACCACGCTGTTTTTGACACAAGCAACCTAAGTGTCCATCAAGGGATGAATGGGTAAAGAAAATGTGATATACACACAATGGAATACTATTTGGCCATAAAAAGGAATGAAATCCTGTCATTTGTGACAAAACGGATAAACCTGGAGGACATTATTGTTAAGTGAGATAAGCCAGGTACAGAAAGACAAATATCATGTGATCTCGCTGATCTCGCAGAAGTATATAGTAGTGGTTACCAGGGGCTGGGGAGGGGAGAATGGAAGATGGGGAGAGACTGGTCAACAGCTACCAAATTACAGTTAGAAGGAATAAGTTCTGGTTTCTATTGCACAATAGGGTGCCTATAGTTAACAATATTGTATATTTCAAAAGAACTAGAAAGGAGGATTTTGAATGTTCTCACCACAAAGAAATGGTAAATGTTTGAGGCAACAGACATACTAAATACCCTGATTTGATCATTACACAATGTATAAATGTATTAAAACATCACACTGTACCCCATAAATATGTACAATTATGTGTCAAGCAAAAATAAACAAAAAGGGTTGTTATGAAGGTTCACTGCATTAGAATGTATAAAGAACTTAGAATAATGCCTGATACCAAGTCAGCATTTAATAAATATTAGCTATCATTTTTATTTCAAAAGATAAAAAGTGTCATTGTTCCTCCAGGTACATTGCTAGGCTGATGCTTTCTGTGGCAGACAGACTGTAAGGTGACCCCCAGTGATCTCTGCTACCTGGTGTTCATGCCTTTTGTGTAATTCCCTCCCCTTAGAGTGTATGTATTGTAAAATTTAAAACTCATACCTCAAATCCCAGCATTCTGGGAGGCTGAGGTGGGAGAAGTGCTTGAGGCCAGGAGTTTGAGACTAGTCTGGGCAGCACAGTGAGACCCTGTTTCTACAGAAAATATAAAAATTAGCCGGGTGCAGTGGCCTGCGCTTGTAATCCCAACTACTTGGGAGGCTGAGGTGGGAGGATTGCTTGAGCCTGGGAGTTCCAGCCTGGGTGAGAGTGAGACCCTGTCTCTCTCTAAAAAAAAAATTATTACAGCTCTAGTGGCTTTTTTCTTGCCTGTTTCATTGTCTGTTTGTTGCTTCTTCCTTCTCAGGGAGGCTTGTCACCCTTTGGGATTCGGTTCACCTGTTGCCTTGTGACCTCAGCTCTCTGATCAGCTAAAAATTATTTTATAGATTCTCCAGTTTGTATTATTGTAATTATGGGAAATATGTTTTTTTTTTTTTTTTTTTTTTTTTGAGACAGAGTCTTGCTCCGTCGCCCAGGCTAGAGTGCCGTGGTCCACCAGCCTAGCTCACAGCAACCTCAAACTCCTGGGCTCAAGGGATTCTCCTGCCTCAAAAAAAAAAAAAAAGCCGAGAGTCCCAGTAGCACATTAGAAGAACAATACTTCCTTAGTAAATTTGAAGAATGCAAAGATCATGCATTACTAGTAACTCTAAACATAATTCATTGCGGTGCATACGAAATAACCCCTAGGATGACCTCTACACATTCTGAAAAGGCCTTTGACAAAACTCAACCACCACTGTTGATAAAACACACATACATATGCAAATCATAATAGATGGATATGTAAAGAATTTCCACAAAATCAGGAAAAAGACGAAGATGCTTCATTGTCATTCGCCATTATTTTACACTGGACAGAAGGTATTAGTCAAGAACTAATAAAGAGAAAGTAATTAGAGGTATTAAAAATTGTAAAAGAGGCAAAACTATCACTATTTGCAGGTAACTAATTCCTCAACTTAAGAGAATCATTTGAAAAATTAAACAGTAAGAGAACTCAGTACTCTCAAACAGACTATCAAATAAATATGCAGAAATCAATTATTTCCAAATGCAGGCAAGCTTTTAGAAAATAGAAATATCCTCATGTACTACAGAAAAAGCACAAAAGAATAAGAATAAAAGACAAGACCTGAGAAAGACCTACCTTAAGGACACTAATTTAAGGACAAACATTAATGCTCTCCTGAAGGATGCAAAGGAAGTCTTTTGAAAAATAGATCATATGGATAGGAAGACGGTATCTTAAAGATAGTAGTTATCCTTGAGTTAATTAAGTGTAACATGATTTTAATAAACAGGTTTTATTTGAAATAAGGTATAATGACTTTGAGGTTGATATAGTAATATAATGGACAATAACAAAAAAAGCCAGAAACACTCTGAGAAAGAAGTATAATGAGGGCTTATAGCATTACCAGATTTAGAACTAGTACAATCTAAAAGTTTCTATATGAAAAGGCATCTTAAAATAAAACTAGTGGAGAAAAGATGGACCACTTAGTAACTGGTGTTAGACCAACCAGGCAGCCATCTTTAAAAAAAAACAAAACTGAATCTTTGTATTGTACCTCAGGATAAATTCTGAATGATTCAAAGATTCAACTATGAACAATGAAAGCCCATCAACACACACCCACACATACTGAGAAACCTTGAGATTCAAAATCCTGCAGGTTTAACTTAATGGAAAACAGGAAACAAATAAAAATACCTACATCCAAAAGGCTTTCAGAAAAGCCAAAGATAGGCTGGGCATGGTGGCTCACGCCTGAAGTCCTGGCACTTTGGGAGGCTGAGGTGGGAGGATCACTTAAGCCCAAGAGTTGGAGCCTGCAGTGAACTGTGATCATGCCACTGTACTCCAGCCTGGGTGACAGAGAAAGACCCTGTCTCTGAAAAAAAAAAGAAAGAAAAGCCAAAGACAAATGACAAAATGGGACAAAAATATTTGTAACTCACAAGCTACTATCATGCCTCATTTCACTAACACATAAATAGCTACCAGAGTCAATAAAGAAAGGACAAAATTATTCAGGAGAGAAATGGATAAAGGCTATGAACAGATAATAGTTCATGGAAAAGGGGATATATTTGATTCTTTAAATGAAAAGATATCTATTTTCACTCATAGTAAGATAAAAGCAAATTAAAACTGATATATACCATTTTTTCAACTATCAGATTGGTAAAATCCAGATATTTGAGGGTTTCTTGTGTTGGCTAGGTAAATATCCATGTTCGTCAAATGCTGGTGGGAATGAAAAGCAGTACATGTATGGAACGCAATTTAGCAGTATCTATAAAATTTCAAATGAGTCTCTTTAGCCCAGAATTCCCACTTCTGGGAATTCATCCTACAGATATTACATATAACAAAAAATCTAAGAAGCTAAGACACATCATTAGTTTTATGAAAACCTAAGGAAAAAAAATGTGGTATTACACCATCAGTTGTAAGATCTAACCCAATTTCAGAAATGCTAAAATACGCAAAGTGCGTTTAGAACCAAAGCAATACTGTATTTGTGCACATGCCACAGATATGCACACAAGAAGGACTGTTGTATCATTTTTGCCAACAGAAAAAAAAAAGCGAAATAACCTAAATGTCCATCAGTATGTTCCCGGTTCAGTAAACTACAACGTAACTACAGAATGGAATAAAATGCAGCTCGAAAAAAGAATGGGTAAATACAGAGGGTTGGAAAGCTCTTTAAGATATGTTCTTAACGAAAAAGCAATGTACCGACCAGTAGATACATCAACTTTTGTGAAGAAATGGAACAAATAAACCCAGATGTGTATTTGCTTGTGTATACCTAAGGAAACTAGAAGAGCAGAAGGAGAACTGTTGTGGTGGGTACTGGGTAAAGGAGGACAAGATGGAAGACTTTTCACAGTATGTTTTATATATTTTTGGCTTGTGAATACATTATATACCAAAAAAAACCCCCACTTTAAATAAAAATAAAAAATCGAAAGAAAAAAATCTAGAAATTTGGTATTCCTGAAACCATGAATTGTCATGTAATACATACAATATTTACTTTGCTTGCCACTTGAGATGCCTCAGAAAACACAAAATCAATCTTACACTAAAAACTTCTGTTGAATCCGACACGAAGAGAGCACATTTTCTGACAATTTCAAGTTCTGGCCATAGCCTTCGAGTCTCAGCTGTAATTCTTTATTCTTTTCATCTAGTCTTTCTTTAGTCTTCCTTTCTTTCATCATCATTGGCTGTGTTATTGGTGACTTTTCTTCATCGAGTCTCAGTTTTCTAAAACCATTCTATTACTTTTGAATGAAGCAATGTGGAGAGACATTTTCCATAACGCAGGGAAAAGAATGTGGACCGATCACAAACTCAAAGAACGTCACAGGAGTCTTATAATGCTTTCTATTTCTTTTGTGATGCTTTTTTGTGATAAGCTTCTTCCCCACCCCCGCCCCCCAACTGTCCATTGCCTTATTCTCAATATACTCTGGCTTCTTAACATCAAGTTACAGGATTGGTAAAACTGTCTGGAGTGCAGAGATTCTCCTGAAGTAGTCATCGCTTAATTATTCTCTATTGATAAACTTATCACAACCAAGTTCTTCTATCAGAGGGTTGATAACTTCAGATGCAGTCAGAGCAACAGTAAATGTTAAAATATCAAAATCCATCCTCCGAGGGTTACGAAGATACTGGGCATCGAACGCTGCTTCCCTTGCTCTGCAGGCTTCCACGAACCGCCTGCGGCGTTCTTCAAGCTCCTGTATTCTGCCCGGAGCAATCGGGTAATTTTCCAGATATTGGCGAAGAAACTGCTGGTAATTAAGGCCTAAAACGCTAAGTGGCTGACGGAGGCGGAGATACGGCAACGCGGCCAGGCTTCCGGCGATCGCGTGCCTGGACCTGGGCCTGGGCTCAGGAACCTCTTCATCCACTGGCTCCCCGAACAATCGGGCTACCTCTGCCACCCGGGGATCCCTGGCTGCCGCCGCCGGACTTTCCCTGGCCACCGGGCCTCCCCTGGCCGCTGCCATCCGGCCTTCCCTGGCCGCCGCCCCCGGGCCCTCCCTGGCCGCCACCACCGGGCTCTCCTGAGCCGCCGCCACCGGGCTTTCCAGAGCCGCCGCCACCGGGCTTTCCAGAGCCGCCGCCACCGGGCCCTCCTGAGCCGCCGCCATCGGGCTTTCCAGAGCCGCCGCCACCGGGCCCCCCTGAGCCGCCGCCACCGGGCCCTCCCTGTACGCCGCCACCGGGCTTTCCAGAGCCGCCGCCACCGGGCCCTCCTGAGCCGCCGCCACCGGGCTTTCCAGAGCCGCCGCCACCGGGCCCCCCTGAGCCGCCGCCACCGGGCCCTCCCTGTCCGCCGCCACCGGGCTTTCCAGAGCCGCCGCCACCGGGCCCCCCTGAGCCGCCGCCACTGGGCTTTCCAGAGCCGCCGCCACCAGGCTTTCCACAGCCGCCGCTACCGGGCCCTCCTGAGCCGCAGCCATCGGGCTTTCCTGAGGCGCCGCCACCGGGCTTTCCCCGGCCTCCTCAGGCTGTGCTGTGGCCGGCTCCTGGCTCCCGCCGCCTACCTCCGGCTGCGGGACGTCTGTGTCACCGCTCGCCTCTCCTGTCTGCGGGACACTGCTGTCTGCGGGCAACTCGGACATCTTGGACCGCAGGGTCAGCTCTGCTGCTCCCAGCAAGCCAGGAACAACGGCACAGCGCGATCGCGCACGTCCACGCAAGCGCTCGTGCGGGAGCGCCGGGCGCGCGGGTACGCGCCGTGTGCACCACCGCGAGCGCGAGCGTAGAGTCTGCGGCGCAACGCGGGAGCACTGCGCATGCGTAACCCCCCGAGCCCGCGCCCCGCCAGATGTCACCTGGAGGCCAGAAGTGCCAAAGCACCAGAACAGCAGAACGTCAAAGGACCGGGCTATAGTTTGTGTTTCAACCAGTTTAATGTTTATAAGGAAAGTCTTGCAAGGTCGTCTCCTTTAGGCGTTCCCAAGATTCCATCCTAGGATGCTTCCAAGTTGATCATTGCCTAGATCAATGTCAAGAAGTTTTTCCCTGCGTTCTTCTAGTAGTCTTATAGTTTCAGGTTTTATGTTTAAGTCTTTAATCCATTTTGAGTTGATTTTTCTATGTAGTGTAAGATCAGGGTCCAATTTCATTGTGCATGTGGATATCCAGTTTTCCCAGCACCATTTATTGAAGAGATTGTCCTTTCCCCATTGTATGTTCTTGGCAACTTTGTTGAAGATCAATTGACCGTAAATGTATGCATTTATTTCTGGGTTCTCTATTCTGTTCCATTGGTCTGTGTGTCTGTTTTTATGCCAGTACCATGCCGTTCCTGTTATTAGATCACACTAAGGACTTTGAGTAGGATGGTGTGACTAATGAAAGATAGCGACAAAGTCTTTGACACTCTTCCCATTGATAAGTGGAATCTAATCTCTTTCCTCTTGAAACCGGGCTGGCCTTAGGGAGTCACTTGTAGTCAATAAAATGCAGCGAAAGTGATACTGGTGACTTCAGAGGCTAGGTCAGAAGTAGCCTTATTGCTCTCTTAAAACTCTCACTCTTCAGACCTTCTTTTGTGGGTTGCTTCATCCAGGAACCCAGCTACAATTCCGTGTGAAGCCCAAGCCACAGGCAGGGCCATACTACGCTCTCTTGCTTTTCTTCCTACCCCATTGGCCTCCCTCATAATCATTGCTACATTTATTCCAGTACTACGTGCCAGAAAGCTTTACACACATAATCTCATCTAATCCTCCTCTAATAGTCTCTGTTCTACCTAGACTCCCCCCTACACTTTGTACTGATTTTTCCCAACATGAAAGCACAGCTCTAATGGATTTCAAACTCTAAAGGACATGAAATTGTCTCTATCTTCCTTCTCTACTTCTTGCTTAGTAGTAGTTGAATGACACCCCAGATCTCTGTTCGGGGGGAAAACAAAACGCGATGTTGGAGCCTTGGAAACCTCAATGGAAACTCTCCAAGCTCTTGGAGAGGGCGTTAAGAAGAATTATCCAAAACTTGGAGACAAGGCAAAAGGATTCCTGCATGTCCCTTTACTGTCATACTGGAGCGTTCTCTAACAGACCACTGAAGGGTTATTTAGCTCTCTAGGGCAGTGCTGTGCAATGGAATGTTCTGTGATGATAGAAATGTTCTCTGTGTTACCCAATACTGTAGCCATTAGACACATGTGGCTGTTCAGCATTTGAAATGTGGCTAGTGTGACTGAGAAACTGAAAATTAAATCTTATTTAATTTTTTTTTTTTTTGAGACAGAGTCTCACTCCATTGCCCAGGCTAGAGTGCTGTGGCGTCAGCCTAGCTCACAGCAACCTCAAACTCCTGGACTCAAGCGATCCTCCTGCCTCAGCCTCCCAGGTAGCTGTGTCTACAGGCACGCGCCACCACGCCCGGCCTAATCTTATTTATTTTTAATTTAAATATAAATTGCCATATGGATAATAGCTACATAGTGAACAGCAAAGCCCTAGGGCAATGAAATGTTGTTTGACTTGCTATTTACTACTGATTAGGCCCAGACTATAAGTTACATGTTAAACTGTAGACTTTTGTTTGATAAAGATACAAGTTATTTCTGTACAGTTAAAAGATAACCCCAAAGGTTACGGTGTTAACCCCCTGCAGGATATAAACCAATTTTGTGTCCAATCCCACACTCTTACTCTAACATTCCATATTCAGCCCATAATATCCTCAATCCCTCAAATTTTTTTTGAACCAGTTTCAATATCTTGCTGGTTCCCTGATAAATGAGTTAAATAAATCTTTGAACCGTGTTCATTTTCTATTTGCATGAGAATTTTTTTTAACTTTTACACTATTTTACTTTGACAGTACAAACAGAGAGCTTTGAGCAGGCCACTGAATTGGCCTAGTCCTCCCCACTCACCTCCCAACTCTTACATTTCCTCACCGGGAAGTCCTTCCCAAGGTCTAATCTGAGTCCCTCTTGTTTGTTTATTTATTTATTTATTTATTTAGAGACAGAGTCTCGCTCCATTGCCTGGGCTAGAGTGCCGTGGTGTCAGCCTAGCTCACAGCAACCTCAAACTCCTGGGCTCAAGCCATCCTCCTGCCTCAGCCTCCTGAGTAGCTGGGACTACAGGCATGCGCCACCGTGCCCGGCTAATTTTTTCTATATATTTTTAGTTGTCTGGCTAATTTCTTTCTATTTTTAGTAGAGGCGGGGTCTCGCTCTTGCTCAGGCTGGTCTTGAACTCCTGATCTTGAGCGATCCTCCCACCTTGGCCTCCCAGAGTACTAGGATTACAGGCGTGAGCCACCGTGCCTGGCCAGAGGCCCTCTTGTTGTAGCACCATTCTTTCTTTCCATCATGAACATTTGGGTGGTGGGTTGTGAGATTCATGCCATATATATACTGAAGAGCATTACCTGCTCATTATTCCCTTATTTTAAAATAAAATCATCTTAGGCCAATTCATCTTTTCTTTTAGTGAAAAAAGCAAAATGTAACAACAGACACTTATCCTAAAAAGTTAAATCATCCTAGTCAACAAACAAAAAGAGTCTCAGAATGGTAGAAGTAAGAAGCACAGGAAGGGCCAGGAGCGGTGGCTCACGCCTGTAATCCTAGCACTCTGGGAGGCCGGGGCGGGAGGATCGCTCAAAGTCAGGAGTTCGAGACCAGCCTGAGCAAGAGTGAGACCCCCGTCTCTACTATAAATAGAAAGAAATTAGCCAAACAACTAAAAATAGAAAAACTAGCCGGGCATGGTGGCGCATGCCTGTAGTCCCAGCTACTCGGGAGGCTGAGGCAGGAGGATCACTTGAGTCCAGGAGTTTGAGGTTGCTGTGAGCTAGGCTGATGCCACGGCACTCTAGCCCAGGCAAGAGAGTGAGACTCTGTCAAAAAAAAAAAAAAAAAAAAGAAGCATAGGAAGAAGCCCCCTTTCCTGGGCAGCTTAAAGAGGAATAAATGCCAGCTCTTATAAGTTGATTTGAAAAGGTGTTAAATTAAGAGCACGCACAAAACTATCAAACTTGTGTAAAACGGGTTCTATGTGTTTAATTCTCTGCTAATATAATTTATTATATTTTTGGAAATTTCGATGGAACAAAGTGTTCTAGAAACGTACCCGGACTTTAGAATTTGTCTCTTTGTGATGTAGAAGTTGCTATTAATACTTCCCCTCCCCCAGTTCTGTGGTTCTGATTGGCTGACTAATGCTCTGCCGTTTCCGTGTTCTTAAAAGGTATGGCTAACCGTAGGGTTTCTATGGCAAATCTGATGAAGATTATGGCACTATCCTTTTCTCTCACCTATGAGAATGAAAAAATAAAGCCCGGGATTCTGCTCCATTTCCTATGTAACAAAGACTGTGGAAGTCGACCTCATTTACATTCCAAATGCTGCTCTGACATTGAGCAGATAGAAGGACCCCAGCTATGGAAAATCGGGCTCCCCGCTGTGGCTAAGTAAGAGCTCTCAAGGAGAGGAGAGACCAGCTTCCCTCTGTGTCCCAGTAGGGATCCAGGTCTGTCTGTAACCAGCTTGGACAAGAGCACTGAAACACCATTTTCCTGAGAGAAAGTGCTGAGAAAAAGAAAATTGGGTAAGAAAAATCACACGTGTATAACATTCAATGTCATCTTCATCTTCTTGTGGCCCGCGATCCTCAATATTGATCCATGCAATTTAGTGGGAGTCCACGTATGAGTTGTTGGAAATGCAGCCCAAAGAGAGTCTTAAAAATTCAATGCTGCTCTAATAGCGTGTGATGTTTGGGAGCTGATCGGCTTGGAAATCATTCTGATTCAAGGCGTGAGTTTCCTTTCTTGTAAGAGATGAGAATTGATGGAATGAGCATTCCCACTCTGGGCTAGCAGGAGAGAAACTCTAAGAGGTAAACCTGTATCCTTGAGGGCAAGACCCTGCTACTCCAAGAGGATTGGTGTGTGGGCAGAGGGGTGGTTCACAAAAAGCTCAGGGCAGCCCTGTCTCTCTGCGATGAGTTCTCTCCTCTGAATGTTTTCAAACCTTGAGTGGCAGGTGAAAGAGACACCCAAGAAGTAGGGATTGATTCCTATCTAGCTGGTCTGGAAACTTATCCATAGACGGCAAGCTGATGCGGGTTCCCTGGGTATCAGTCTTTCCTCATTCTCTCTGGACAAACTGGGACATGGCGAGGGAATATGCAAGTTGGGTCAAGTCGTGAGCAGTTTTCTTGGCCAAATTGTTGTACTGAAGCCCAGTGCTTCCACTGAAAACGTGGAGAAATAGTCTCTGATGATAAACTTCTTGCCTTGGTAGGGGAGAAGGCAAGGGTCATGGTTAACACTATAACAAAAGACAGAGTAATGAGACAAAAGCATAACAAATTTACTTAACGAAGTTCTTTGTGACATGGGAGCCTTTAGAAATGAAGACCAAAGACCCAGGGAAAACAGTATTTTTATGTTAGGTCTGTTGAAAGAGGAGGATAGTTGTGGAGAGCCATGATTGGACAAAAGGGTAGGATCTAATGGTAATGAGTTGTCCGTATTCATTCTCTCTCCCCTTCTCCGCCACAGCAGTGTGTGCGGTTCGCTCTGTTTCTCACCATGTCTTCTCACAAGGCTTTCAGGATCAAGCAATTTCTGGCCAAGGAACAAAAGCAAAATCGTCCCATTCCCAGTGGATTTGGAGGAAAACTGGTCATAAAATCAGGTACAACTCCAAGAGGAGACATTGGAGAAGAACCAAGCTGGGTCAATGAGGAATTGTGCGTGAGAGAGCACACATATTTATGCTATGTATCAAGGTCGCTATCATCTTACCATAGCAAGTTGAAAATGTCATTACTATCCCGACAGTCAGACACATTTCAGTGGGGAAATGATTTTTCTCTTTGTTTATATGCCCTGCGCTAATAAGCTGGTCCAGTAATAAATATGCGAGAACTTTTGTTTGAAAAAAAAATGTCCAGATTCTTCTTGGCCTGTGTAGCATTTCTTTCCTCTGGGTATAGGGAAGGACACCTACCACACGTGTACCTTTGGGGCATGGGAGAGGGGGAGGTCAGGGAATGGTCTTTCTAGGTGTTATGGCTTTCTTTGGGGAGAGGAATTCTAGCTTCTATGACCCACTTGGGAGAGAAAGGAGGGTGCAAGAAGGTCAGAGAGCCCTTGCTTCCGAGGCCCTCCCAATCTCCTTTAGTTCAAAGTGTCAGCATGCCAAGGTGCCATATTTTGGGGTATCATGTCCTGAGCCCTGACATGTTCTCCAGCTGTCAATGCTACCCACAGACTGAGATCCTACCAGCAGCTCAGCCTTTGGAACTGGGGAGGGCCTCCTCCATGGCTCCAGCTTGGCCAAGGGTTTGGTGATATTCTTCTGCTGCTTGGGCTTCATTTCTCTCTATTCTCCTTTTTTCCCCCCTCCTCTGTAACAGCCTAAGAATACTGAGAAGTGAGGAGGGGAGAGTTAGTGAAGATTCCAGAACCCCAAAAGAGATTCCAGTGTTTTTGATGTTGTTTGTTTCCTGTGGGTTAGTATGGAAATTCCAAGGATGACAATGGCAACCATGGCTTCCTTCTACCACATTCTAGTGGGTAAAGCATGTCACAGGTCCGCACACTATTAGGGAGAGAGGACATAGATTACACCTATTTTTTTTTTTTCTGAGACAGAGTCTTGCTCTGTTGCCCAGGCTAGAGTGAGTGCCGTGGGGTCAGCCTAGCTCACAGCAGCCTCAAACTCCTGGGTTCGAGCAATCCTACAGTCTCAGCTTCCCGAGCAGCTGGGACTACAGGCATGCGCCACCATCCCCAGCTAGTTTTTTCTATGTATTTTTAGTTGTCCAGCCAATTTCTTTCTATTTTTTTAGTAGAGACAGGGGTCTCGCTCTTGCTCAGGCTGGTCTCGAACTCCTGAGCTCAAGTGATCCGCCTGCCTCGGCCTCCCAGAGTGCTAGGATTACAGGCGTGAGCCACCGCACCCTGCCTCATTTGATTGTTGATTGTTCTTTGCTGTGCAAAGAGCATCTTTTGGGGATGCTGGCAACAAGGATAGCTCTGCGGAGAAGATCTTATTCTGTTGGGAGCATCAGAGTACACAGGACAGACTGGGAAGAGCTAAAAATACTGTGAATAAGACTTCAAGGTCCATAAATGAAAAAGGCTTCATATTTCTGGTAAGATTCCCTAGATGCAGTGAAGAGATCAAGACAGGTTGAGGGGTCTGGACAAGTACCCAGAAGTGCTTCAAAGCTTTTCTATTGAAGCTCGCTCCCTGGACTCTATGTGATGTCTATGTATCTGGGGCATCGCTTCCAGCCTCTATGAGCGCAAAGAGGTATCTGAGGTAAAAATGAGTATAGCAATCGATCCCCGTAAGATGGACTGAGTTGGAGAATATCATTCCAGGCCTAACAGAAACTACATGTTCATCTACCAGGACCACCTAAGCAGTTCCCCAGACTTGGTAAGGAGCTGATGACCAGAGCCCTCCTAGAGAGAATTCCACCATGAATTCAACCAAAACACTGCTGAGACCACAGTGTGGAGCCAGCCAGTCGCTGGAGAGAAACATTCCCAGGAAGAATGGTAGATACAGACCTGGCTGGTTTCCAGAAACCATTGGGACCAATGGCCACTGTATACCTCCTGTTGAACGGGGATGTTTCTATTTTTCCTGTGCCCATCTCAGCATTTTGTGTTTGGTGTGTACGGGGCACATTACCTGTTTCTTTCCTGCACAGGTCATTATTTTGAGAGAACCTGTACCTGAGAAATTATATCCTACCGCTATATACAGTGGGTGTGTTTGCTTAGCCTCTTCTCTACCCCGGAAGATCCCCATGGCTAGGGATGCATCCCGTAAATTGCCTGTCACGAGGTAAATGCTCAATAAATGTTCACTGAGTGCATAACTCTCAGGGCCACGGCTTTACAGCCATGTTCTGCTGCTGATCCGGTGTTTTAAATAGATCTACATTCATTCCCTCCCTCCCTCCCTTCCTTTTATACAAAAACATCAGTGCGATTCTCGACCATTCTTTTTCCATCACACCCTTCGAATGACCGACGGGAAAATCCCAAGGGTCTACTTTCAAAAAACAACCATGAATCGACCACTTCTCAAACTCTGCCAGTTCATTGTCAGCGTGTGTTTTATCCACTGTGTTTATGAGTGACTGACTTGCTTGTAGTAGATGCTAGATAAATCTTTATCTAATAAATACATGTCTTTTCCTATAACTTCTTTCTGGAATAAAAACCAGATGGCATTTCTTAGAGATCACCAGGTAATTGAGCAGTGAAGTATGTATGGACCATGCATTTCTTCAGAATCTATTGCTGGCTTCATGACTAGAAGAGGAAATGAAACCAAAAGAGAATTTCAACTGGGTTGAAATTTCGGTCATATAACAAATAAGGGAAAGTTCTGGAGAACAAATGCCCAGTGCAGTCAGGCTGTCATTATGAGTGTAACAATGTTTAGTAGCTGAGATGCCCTCTGTTCTGATGACAAACTATGAGACAATTTCGCAATCCATAATTCAAACATTAATTATAAAAAGCACCACAAAATAATGCAAGGTCCTGAAACGTTCCAAGAGATTTTTTTTTTTTTTTTTTTTTTTTTTTGAGACAGAGTCTCACTGTGTTGCCCGGGCTAGAGTGCCGTGGCATCATCCTAGCTCACAGCAACCTCAAACTCCTGGGCTCAAGCAATCCTTCTGCCTCAGCCTCCCAAGAAGCTGGGACTACAGGGATGAGCCACCATGCCCAGCTAATTTTTTCTATATATTTTTAGTTGTCCGATTAATTTCTTTCTATTTTTAGTAGAGACGGGGTCTCGCTCTTGCTCAGGCTGGTCTCGAACTCCTGAGCTCAAACAATCCTCCCGCCTCGGCCTCCCAGAGTGCTAGGATTACAGGCGTGAGCCACCGCGCCCGGCCCAAGAGATTTTGAATAATATAGGAATAGACTAAATCACAGAAGAAATGAAAATGTCCAGTGGCAGAGAGCATGCACGAACTCACTAGAAGTGAGGAACGTGTGCACGATATCAAGGCTTATAATAATTTCACATAACATGAAGGTAAGAGATAAAAAGATGAATCATGTGCCATTTTGGAGGTGACCTATATATCGAGTACCACTGAATAATATTGGTGGGAGAACAAAATTTGTACATCATGCTTTGGAGGGCACTTTGAAGAATCGATCGACACTCATATTGCTCATAGGGTTCCCATGAAGACAGAGCATGTGTGTGAAGGTACCAGGAAAACGGTTGGCAGAGAAACAACTACTTCATAAAACCTACACATGATGCTTGTTCATTCCTTAGTGCTGGGCCTGCCCTGAATACTCAGTCAATGATGCTTGGAGGAGAGACTGCAGTGAGAGTTAATGCCCTCCTGTTCCTTGTCAAAACCACCCTCCATGATCAAAGAGTTGCTTGGAAAGCCATCTCTCATCTAAGGCAGATAAATCAGAATCTGTTGCTGAGAATCCAAGACTGCTTGCTTCTTTTCTTCTCCTATGGAGCTATGGAAGATCAGTCTCAAACCAGGCTCCCTCTCCTCCTGTCTGTAGAACATCTGCCCCCTGCTTAGACGTTTCACCCCCAGGGCTGGGCCAACGGCAGGGCGGGAAGGGTGCTGGTGCGAATGGTGCTTCTGTGTGAATTTCAGCAAGGCACCCTCCTCATCAAGGGGACGAACTGCTAAATGATGCCTTTTCCATGTGGATTAATTACAACAAAGTGCCCCTTCGGTGGGATGCACGTTCCACACCCTCTGCTCTTATCCTTTCAAGCATGTGCAGCGTCCCCAAATCCCACCGCCCTTCTGTGCTGTTCAGGTCCCTCCCCAGGGTGTCTTGAAGCCTCCATTTAGCCACAGACTTGCTCCCACTGAAGCATAGAGTCCTAAGACCCAACTGCTTCTAGAAGCCTCTCTCCCTCATTGGCATCTCTGGAACTTGATGCTCTGTGGTTAATCGCTGAGCCCTGGGAGTAGGTCAGTAGCTTCGATAACGTTCTGTTCTGTTCAACTCACTGTTAAAGAAAACATTTTCATGACGCTTATTAAAGATGGTAAGAAAGACTTTATTCGAGAGAGACAACTGCAATGAGGGTTTTGCAGTAGGGGAGAGAGGTCGGGCTCAACTCTGAATTCCAGGATAAGTGGGGTTTATAGCCCAGGATCAGGATGAGGTCAGTGGACAGAAAATTAATAACAGGGTGAAGTGAATTCTGGCTAAACCGATGTGACAGGATTGTTGCTGAAAGCAGGCCAGGGTGATAAGCTACTTCAGGTGGAGGTGAGGAATTTGATCAGCTATTATGGGTGCCCAGATACTAAAGGCGAGGGGTAAGGAAATGAATCAGATATTGAGGTTAGGGAATTCTCACTGAACTGTCCCAGCAGGATTCCTGCTAAATCTGGACTAATCTGGCCAAGGACAGAGTCCAAGGTCGGGGCCTAATTGAGAAGATTTGGGCAAGAAGAGAGTCTTGGTCATTAGCCATGTGAATATTGTTTTAATTTGCATTACTTCCATTCTTAGCGCTCTCGAATATATTTCTGCATGTTTAAAAGTCATTTATATTTATTTATCTATGAAATGTCTTTTTTCATGGTCTTTCTCAATTTTTCTGTTGCGTTACTGGTCTTTGGCTTATTAATTTTAAAGAGTTCTTTCCAGGCCGGGCATGGTGGCTCCCACCTGTAATCCTAGCACTCTGGGAGGCTGAGTCAGGAGAATCTCTTGAGCTCAGGAGTTGGAGGCCAGCCTGAGCAAGAGGGAGACCCTGTGTCTACAAAAAAATAGAACACTTAGCCAGGCGTGGTGGGCCATGCCTTTAGTCCCAGCTACTTGGGAAGCTGAGGCAGGAGGATCGCTGGAGCCCAGGAGTTTGAGGTCACCGTGAGCTATGATGACGCCACTGCACTCTAGCCAGGTGACAGAAGGAAACTGTCTCACAAAAAACAAACAAACAAACAAAAAAAACTATTAAAAAAACTAAGCATCTAAATCTTTGTATATCATTTACATTGTATATTTTTTCTCTGGTGTCTTTGTTCATTATATCATATTTTTGCCTTTCATAAGGTCTAAATTTAATGTGTTTAATGAGGTTATATTTACAAATTTTTCATGAATATAATTTTTAAATCGTACTTAATTGTATGTGATCATTTAATTATTTTTAAAATCTAATTTATCTTACGTTATGAACGAATGCTGAATTTTAGCAAATTAATTTTCACCATCTATTAAGACGTCCTTGTTCTCCTAGGTTCTGGGTTCTGATGGTGAACAGGACGGACGGGCAGGGTCTCTGCTCTCATGGAGATGACATTTCAATGGATGGAAAAAGATAAGGTCATTGTGACCTAGAGCACAGGTAGGGATTGGCTAAGTGGTTAAAAGAAGAAAACTTAATGGTATGAAAGAATATCTTGTTTTGAATAAGGTGGTCAGAGACGGCATGCAGGAGGGGCAGAAATTTAACCCGAGAATGGAAGGATGAGAGTCTGATATTTTGATACTGGGTAGGAAAATAGTACCTGCTGGATCCCTGCCATGGGAAATAACTTGCTTATCTCCACAGGGATAAAGGAGCGCAGAATGGGTGTCACACAGTCAGTCAACAAGCATGCTGGAATTGTAGGAAAAAGGCAGATCCTAGTGCCCTGATGGCCACCGAAAAGGACTAGAAGGTATTCTGAACACAGAAAGGAGGTGTAATTCTGTGTTCATGGCCTCCATAGGAGTTATACTCACTAAATTCACATCGTTATATTACGTTGTCCATGAGGGTGGCCTGACTCAGATTTGCTAAGCCTGAAACCTCCTTGCTGTATCTGCCATTACATTCTGATGGTTCTCAAAGATAAGATGACCTGCCTTCTCAAGACAGCATATTCTTGGCCCTTTCTGGGAAAAAAAAAAAAACAAAACAAAAGTTCTTTTTAGTAAGTTCTTGATTTTTAAAAAATTCTCTAAGAGACGGGAACATTTGATTCACAACACTTCCGACAGCACACGTGTGGTTTTTTTTTTTTCTCACACCAGCCATTTCTCCAACTCTCAGCACACTAACTGGATGTGCAACCATTCAACTGAATTCTGACGTTGTTTCCCTGCAGTCAGATTCAGACCCCCCGAGTGAAAGGGCTCCGTCGCACATGACTGTACCCATTCGACGGTGCCAGTCACGAGTTCTAGTTGGCACCTGTACTTCCGACCAACTGGCTATAAACTGGGGGCTCCCACAACCCCCTGATCGGGTTCAAAAATTTGCTAGAATTGCTCACAGAACTCAGGAAAATACTTTACTTCTATTTGTGAATTTATTATAAAGGACGTAGTTTAGAAACAGCCAAGGGTATAGGGCAAGGTTACTGGGAGGGGGCAGCGTGGGTGGGATGGAGCTTCCACTTATTCTGCAAATGTGTTTGCCTACCTGGGAGCTCTCTCACAGGTTTTATTACTTAGGTGTGATTCATTAAATCATCGGTCATTGGTGATTAATACTCAATCTTTAGCCTCTCTCCTTTCCCCAGAGGTCAGATGTGGGGCTGAAAATTCCAACTTTCTAATCAGATATGTCTTGGTCTTTCTGATGACCAGTCCCCATCCTGAAGCTACCTAGGGGTCCCCAGCCCTAAGTCATCTCATTAGCGTACAAAAGATCCTCATCCCTCTGAAGATTCCAAGGGTTTCAGAGCTGTGTGCCAGGAAACTAGACAAAGACCAGATATTTACTGTTTTATTATATCACGAGAAGCAATATAGTTTTATGGGTAAGAGCCCAGGCTCCGGAGATACACTGCCTGGGTGTAGTTCCCAAATCATCTTTCAGAATGTGACCTTGAGCAAGTTATTTCTTAGCATCTGCAGGCTAATTCCTCATAAAATGGGGATAAGACCACCTACCTCTTAGTTTCGTTATGAGATTAAATGAGTTGATTTTTCATTCTTAGAAAAGGCCATGTCCATGTTTTTGAAATAAAATAATTCAATAAATCTTTAATTATTTTCTAGACCAGATTAGAATTTCACATATGAGTTTTATCCACCGTTTCCCCTCCCTGGTGCTGAATTTAACAACCTATACAATGGACACAACCACAGCTCCAGGAAATCCAGAAAAAAAATGGGTCCACATTGTCTATGTTTCATAAGCTTGTCATTAGGGGCCGATGGCCTCTTGGTGTATTGTCTTCGCTGTCTCTGGGAAGATGGCACAGTTTCTCATTCAACTCCCAGGAAAGTGCAATCCAACAGAAAAGTGGCCATTCAACTTCTTGCTCCCAGGAGTCACCACTCCTGGCCTCCAACTTAGTCTTTCCCTCAACACCCTATTTACCCATTTGTCCCAAGTGAAATTTTTGAACATTTAACCCATTTTCTGTTTCCTTGACTTTCATTTTTTTCCTCTGCTATGTGAGGTCAGGAATCAGTTTGGAATCCCAGTTTTAAATCCCAGTGCGCTACACACGCAGGCATAGAACAGGTTCTCAACAGTCATATTGAGTGGATTAGCGGAGGGCGTGACTTTAGGGTGGGATAGGGTGGGATAGGGTGGGACTTAACTGCATCAAAAAATTTTGCTTAAATTAGGCCTTCGAACCCAGCAGACACACAGAGTGAGCTCCGGAGAGTTATACCGCTGACGCACATCATGGCTACTCTCCAGTTGGGTAAGCTGGGCAAAGGCAGGAAGCCAGGGGTCGAGGGTTCGAGTGGTTTGGGTTGTGGGTAAGTTAAGGTGAGAGATGTGGGACTTTGGTATTAATAGCTTCTGGATGTTGCCAACACCAGGTATACGGTTTGGGGAACCACTGGGTTATACCATAGGGACCATTTGAAAAATGATTTGCAACCGGACTCTCACATCCCTTTATTTTAAATTTAGAGATAGGGTCTCGCTATGTTGCCCAGGCTGGTCTTGAACCCCTGGACTCAAACAATCCTCCTGCCTCAGCCTCCTGAGTAGCTGGGACTACAGGTGCAGGCCATTGCACCTGGCTCTACATCCTTTTAATGGGTTGACTTTTTAAATGTCAACCCATTGGTCGGTATAAAATAGTACTTGATCTTTTACCAAATTTCCATTTCTTCATTAATCAGTGTGATGAAGCCTCTTCACTCTATTTTAAATTGCATTCTGTTTTCCTCTTAAGCCAATTTCCTATTTCTATCATTTCCCTTTTATTTTCCACCCTGAGTATTTTTGTCTTCTTCTAGGCACTAATTATTTATCTCTTATATTTGTTGCAAATATATTCTCCCAGTCTGTGGCTTGTGTTTTTCAATTTGCTTATGAGTTCTATTGTCCACGTATTTTAAAGGTTGATGTGATATTTATCGATAGTCTCCTTTTATAATCGTATTTGTAAAACCTAGTTTAGAAGTGTATTCCTTGTCTGGGGATATAAATATAATTTTTCTTATCTTTTAAAAGAATTTTTAAAATGATTTTATTTTAATAGAAAAATTGTGCAGCAACAAGCCCACTTATCAAACCTTGTACCTCTTATATATTTTCCATATTGTTCAATACTAAATTTATGAAAATATTAATTTTATATATTGACTTCTCAGCTTGGTAGATGATCATTTTAGACTCAAAACCACATCCTTGTTCAATTTTCCCTCCTTACAATTTACCAATACAGCGACATTTAAACAATTTTTTTTTTTTGAGACAGAGTCTCACTCCGCTGCCAGGGCTAGAATGCAGTAGTGTCGTCGAAGCTCACCGAAACCTCAAACTCCTGGGCTCACGTGATTCTCCTGCCTCAGCCTCCCAAGTAGCTGGGACTACAGGCGTGTGCCACCACGCCCAGCTAATTTTTCTATTTTTTTTGTAGAGATGGGGGTCTCCCTCTTGCTCAGGCTGGTCTGGAACTCCTGGCCTCAAGCAATCCTCCTGCCTTGGCCTCCCAGAGTGCTGGGATTACAGGCGTGAGCCACCATGCCCGGCAGGTACATTAAAATTTTGATTAATAAGTATCAATTTATTTTAGTCAACGTAGGTAAATATTGTTCAAGGATAAATCCGTCAACACCAGGATGATTCCTTTAACATAAATTTCCTAATTTCAGGTGTGAAAAATTTCCTTTTCTCATATGCTTAAGACTCATCTTGATTTTCAACTACGTGATTGATCATTTCTGCCCAAAGCATATTCAGTAGTTTTTCCTAAATACCCAAATCTATCAGGTATTCAATTGAACCTGTTTTCCCAATTGTCTCTACCAAAAGACAAAATTACAACAAACTCAGTTTAAAGATCTAATTGGCTCTTATTTGCAATTCTAGAATCGGGGACACCTCATTGTATAACACAGAGTGAATGTTTGATGAGCTGACCCAGAGGGGTTGACTTTACAGGCAGAAAAGGCCTGAAGAAATCAGAAACAGGAGACAAAAAGTGGATTGGTCATTTCACATGGGCTTTCCCGAAAGGGTTAAAACAGAGGGGACTTCCTTATTTTATTGATTCAGGTTGACTGGAATCTCCTGTGTTTTGAGAAAACTGGCGCATTTCAAAGTTCCGTTTGGTTACATGGCACTGGGTACAGACGACTCCATTCTGATTTGATGGGCTCTGTTAGGGCTGGTCCAATAAATCGACAACAAATCAAAGATGATAATATTTTTTAGGGAAATTATTTTCCCATAAACTTTGTTTCTCCTATGCACCGCTTCTGGCCCCCTGGACTCTGCCTGGTTTGCTGTCTAGGCTGGTGTGTGCTGACACCGACCCAGGACTTCCCTTTGCTGCTCTGTTGTGTGGATCTTCTTTTCTGCCACACAAATCCTTCCCCTTCTTTATTTTGTCAGGTGGAACTGCATTCTCACGTGGCTTTTTGAAAGGTACATGGGAGGCCAGTTTGCTGAGTGCATGAGTATCTGAAACCGTCTTTACCTTTTCTGACATCAAAGGATGCACCTGGTTGCTTCCGTGGTTCGGCTATTTGTCCTCTCCAAATCTCACGCTGAAATTTGATCCTCAGTGTTGGAGACAGGCTAGTCTAGTGGGAGGTGTTTGGGTCATGAGGAAGGCTCCCTCATGAATGGGGTACCCTCCCCAAGGTAGTGAGTTGTCGCTCTGTTAGTTCACATGAGAGCTGGTTGTTTAACAGAGCCTGGCACCTCCCTCTCCCCTCTCTCTTGCTCCCTCTCCCTCCATGTGACACGCCTGCTGGCACTTTACCTGCCACCATCATTGGAATTTCCTGATGTCCTCACCGGAAGCAGATGCCGGTGCTATGTTTCTTGCGCAGCCAACTGTGAGCCAGATAAACCTCCTTTCTTTATAAATTTCCCAGACTCAGGTAGTCTTTTATAGAAACACAAATGGACTAAGACAGGGAGCTGTAGAGTGAGGCCACAAGAAGGAAAAAACGTATATTACTCCTTGGAAGTTGGCAAATAATTTTCCGGGGGAACAAAACAATTCGAGCAAGATGGTGAGGAGTGGATTCCATGAGTCAAATTTTTAGCCTAAACTCCTGATTTCCAGGTCAAGCTCAGGAAGGCAGTTTGCCTTTGGATTTTTTTTGTTGGTTTCTTTTGGATGAAAGAATTTGGTCTGTTCTCTCTGCAGCAAAGCCAAAATATTCTCATCGTCGGCCACGCACGAGCTTTAGTCCGGAACAACTCAGAGTGTTGGAGGAAGAGTTCAGAAAGACCACGCACCCAGGCTGGGATGCTGTACAGGCCCTGGCTTCGAGGCTCCACCTTGATGAATCAGTAATAAAGGTCTGTCCCCAAGTGTGTCTGCAGGTAGCACACTTAACCTTTTAATCATCATTATCACCATTCCTATTCATTGCTATGTGCGGGACAAACAGACGTTAAGCACTTTCTATATTTATTCTCATGACCACCCACTTTATGGAGGAACAGTAAGGCTCACATAGAGGAACTGTCTTCTGAGGTTTATAAACACAAGAGCTGGAGTTTGAATCCATGCCTTTCCAACTCCAGACCCACAATGTGACATAGGACTCTCTGAGGCTAGATCTCAGCTACTCCCGTTGGAGTCTGTTCCTGTTTATTTCTAGGTATGGCTTAATCAGGATATTCACACTCATCTGGATGCCCTTGTGAGTAAGTTCCCACAGAGCGTTCAGGGCAGAACTCCTGGATGAACCCCAAGGCATCCCAGGCGACACTCCCACCCCATCCTCTCAGACCTTAGAACACTTTCTCTGAAAACCCAGAGCCACCATTCCATACATCATGATTTAGGGTTAGAGCTGTCTGTCGTATTCTACCCATTGCCATACAACCCGGCACCCACTTTGCCCTCTGCAACCCAGGACAGCAGAGGATAGAAAGAACTTACCTTGTTCAGATAAGTAGAAAGAGACGAGACTAGCTTTTCATACCAAAAAACCTAATTTCTGAGGAACAAGAAGATTCCCCTGTGGACTCGATCCACTTTTAACCATCCTCTTTCTCCCTCCCCAGACGTGGTTCAAGAACCAGTGTGCCAAACAGAGGAAGCTGCAGCGACAGCAGCAAACGCAGCTAAGTTCATCACCAGGAGCATCAACCCAGACTATCTCAGAGAAGGAGGAGGAGACCCCCTTACCCACAAGCACGGCAAACACTCATCCAGTGAGTCCTGGAATTTTGGATGCATTTTACCACAACCCACCTGGAGGGACTGGTGACTCGGCGCGCAATTCATCGTGGGATTCTCAGCATTTTGATATTCAGCAGATATATCTGGGGGATTCTGATCTTCCCTGGGCCTCCATTCCCTGTGAAATAGATGAGCTAGTACAGGTATACGCCCTACCCGGTGAAGAGGATCCCAGCACCTGGGATCAGTACCTCTTCCCAGTGTGACTTGGTGAAAGGGGGTATGGCCAGGACTGATTTGCAGTGTAAATCCGTACCCGCAGGTCCTGAGAAAGATCCGTGATTCCAAATCCTGCCTACCTGAGAGATTCCAGTCAAAACCAATCAGAGCCTAGGGATTTATCTTTTTCTGTAAGAAAAAAATAAAATCTCTATACCTTTCATGAGTTGCCTGCATTTTCTGTATTCCATTTGAGTGCCTCCTCACCCAAATTTCAGTATTTTTTTTTTTCGAGACAGCGTCTCACTCTGTCACCTCAGCTAGAATGGTGTCATCATAGCTCAATGAAACCTCAAACTGCTGGGCTCAAGCGATCCTCCTGCTTCAGCCTCCTAAGGATCTGGGACTACAGGCACATGCCACCACACCCGTCTAATTTTTTTGTAGTTTTTAGTAGAAATGGGGTCTTGCTTTTGCTCAGGCTGGTCTCGAACTCCTGACCTCAAGCGATCCTCCCACCTCGGCCTCCCAGAGTGCTAGGATTACAGTTGTGAGCCACTGGGCCAGTATTAAAGATAGTCATCAGAGGAGTATTGTCAGCATTATGGTAAAATAGGAGGTTCCTCACTCTCCCTTCACCCACAGATGCACTGAATAAACATCTCCGCGTGAATTAGTTGTCTCTGGGAGAAAATCAGGAATGAGGCGAGAGACTCCTAACAAACAGGCAATTAAGAAAAAAATCCACATCGGACAGGTAGGAAAAGCTGAGGCACTTAGTAACAAAACCCACCCCGAGGCCAAGTGGAGTGGCTCACGCGTGTAATCCTAGCACTCTGGGAGGCCGAGGGGGGAGGATCACCTGAGTTCAGGAGTTCAAGACCAGCCTGAGCAAGAGCGAGACCCCGTCTCTACTAAAAATAGATAAATTAGCCAGGCATTGCCATCCGTGCCTGTAGTCCCAGCTACTCAGGAGGCTGAGGCAGGAGGATCGCTTGAACCCGGGAGTTTGAGGTTGCAGTGAGCTATGATGACGCCCCTGCACTCTACCCAGGGGGACATAGTGAGACTCTGTCTCAAAAACAAAATAATAATAATAAAAAAACCCCAACCTGGACATCGAGCCATGCTATCAAGAAGGAATTCCCAACACCCAGCTTCTTCCTGAGGAGAGAAGGGTTTGGACCACACGTTAGCACCCTAACTCTATGTTCTCCTGTGGTTTGCCTCTTAATTCACCTAGTTCTGGGAGCAGAAAGGACTAGCGTACATAATTGTCACAGACCACAGAACAAGGTGGCGTGTTATGTGGAAGCTCTCACTTCCAGGGGCTTCATCCTTTGGGATCAGGGCAGAGAGGGGCTAAAACTCAAAGTTCCCACTTGCTCCCTGGAAGAGATCCACCAGCGTACTCTTCCAACTGCTGCTGCTGCTGAGTGAGTTCCTAACTAGTCTGTCAGGAAGGTAACTGGGCAAACTACAGACCTACGAGAGCCTGAGCTCAGCACTTCCCAAGCCTTCTCCCCAAGCTCGGCCCAGCCATCAATCCAGGTCTAGGGATTCCTCCTGGAAGGAGTCTGTCCACACATGGAGCACCCTAACTTCTCCAGCTCCCACCCGAGGGACTGCATCCTAACGAAGCCTCCTAGGTTTGGGAATGGAAGAGACTGGGCATGTGAGTCTCTCTAGAACACAGAACGAAGAGGTGATTTTAAACAGGTACTCAAGCATGTCAGGGCTACATCCTCCCTTCCAAGAATGGTGTGGAGAAGGGGTCAAAATGGACATCTCCCAGTTTCTCCTCTAAAAGAATTTTCCAACACGCTCTTCCAGCTGCTGCTTGATAGTCAGGCTTCTCATGAGCCTGCACCTTGGAGTTAATAGCACAAACCCTTGACCCCTGGAAGCCTAAATGGGAGATCAGACACTGCCCAAGCCTTTCCCCCTGGCTTACTCTGTTAAGTCCAGGTCTACAGATTCTCCCTGGAAGGAGTTTTTCCATGCAGTGAGCGCCGCAGCTTTTGCAGTTCCCACCTGAGGGATGCCTGCTATATTGCCTGTCTCTGGAAAGTAAAGGAACTTAGCATTTGCTAGTCTCCCTAGGTCACAGAACAAAGAGGGGATTTAAAACTGACACACGAGCACTTCCAGGGCACCCAAACACTCCTGGGGGCCTGAGGTTGCGCCTACCCACCTGGTCACTACCATCTCAGGTGGCACCAACCTGCACATACCATTGTGTGCCTAGACACTATCCCATCCAGCCCATTGCAGCCACCACCAGCACCAGCCCTTGCCCATGCCACACTCACTGCCCAGGGGCCCAGGACCTGCCCACCCACCCAGCCCACTACTGCTACTGCCAGCACCCAAGTAAGCTTCCGGGAGACCCCAAAATTGGCCCATTTGGGACCAGCTAACATTGGTGCCAGTGTATGCTACTCCGGGGTCTAAGGACAGGCACACTCAGCCTGCCACTGCCACCACTGGGACCCAAGAACTGGCCCACTTGACATCCTCATCCCCGGCAAAACTGAATAGCCAAAACAATTCTGAGAAAGAAAATCCAAGTTGAAGGCCTCACACTTCCTGATACAATCTATAGTAATCAAAATGCTATGGTAGGCCGGGCATGGTGGCTCACGCCTGTAATCCTAGCACTCTGGGAGGCCAAGGCGGACGGATTGTTTGAGCTCAGGAGTTCGAAACCAGCCTGAGCAAGAGCGAGACTCCGTCTCTACTAAAAATAGGAAGAAATTAGTCAGACAACTAAAAAAGTATACAGAAAAAATTAGCCGGGCATGGTGGTGCGTGCCTGTAGTCCCAGCTACTCGAGAGGCTGAGGCAGAAGGATTGCTTGAGCCCAGGAGTTTGAGGTTGCTGTGAGCTAGGCTAACGCCATGGCACTCTAGCCGGGGCAACACAGTGAGACTCTGTCTCAAAAAAAAAAAAAAAAAAAATGGTACCGGCATAAACACAGACACGTAAATCAGGCGAACAGAATACAGAGCTTAGAAATAAATCCACACACACATAGTCAACTATGCGAGATAATGGGTATGTTAATTTGCTTCATTACAGAAACTTTTTTTTACTATCTATATGTATCCTATTACATCATATATATACCTTAAATATACACAATAAAACTTATTTAAAAAGACAAAGAAGGTCATTATATAATGATAAAGGGGTCAATGCATCACGAGGATATAACAATTGTCTATATATGCACCCAACATTGGAGCCCTTAAATATAAAAAGCAAATGTTAAGATACCTGGGAGGCAGATGGTAACACTGCCGCCATGGAAGCTGCCTTGGTTCCCTCGCACCGCATTTTGGGGGAGGGAAAATGCGGTACACGTGCCTTGGTATTGGATGTTCACGCTTTTGCCCTGTCCTGAGAGTTTGGGACAGTGAATGCAGCAGCCCACGCTTGGGCGCTGCCAGGGCTGCTGCGAGGTCTAGCTCCAGGGTCACCGCCAACCTTTGAGCTCTAGGGGGCGCTACTCGCATATAACATGAAAGACGGTGTCCTGGTTGCTAGGCGATGATGCCGGTAGTGGAACAAAGCAGCATCCTCCCGTGTGCACAGGGACCGCTGCTTCCCAGGTCCGCAGCTGGTCGGTAAACACATGTTGACCAGAGAGCGAAGACCCAGCCGCCCCGACTCGCTTTCCACGAGCACGTTCTGCCCAAGTTCCCCGGCTCTGCCTCCAGGATGTCACTCGGCGCTCAAGACCCGCCCCCTTACCCTTAGTGTCCAATTGGGAGCGAGGGCTGCTTCCCTGGAGGAGTCGGCTGGACACAGGCTTTTATTATTTTTTTAAATACTATTTTATACCCCAAATTTTAAATCTGGATGAAAATGGAGGAATTCTCCAAGGAAGTGTTAATGCCAGTAACTAGCATACGAAAAAGTGCAGCCTCTGAATAGACCAATAACTAAAGATCTACTTCTAAGAAAGACACTAGATGGCTTTACGGGCCAGTTCTACCATACATTCAGACAGATCTTCATTGCATTATCTTCTTAATTTTTCTGTAAATCTAAAACGATTCTAAAATAAAAAGTGTATTTTTAAAAAGTATCCAACACCCCCTTCCCCACCCACCCCTTAGAAACGCTAAAGGCTTTTTAAAAATTCCCAATATCCCTGGTTGTTTTGTGAAGGTTTTTGGTTGTTTTTAAGACAAAGTATTTATTGAAGAATGAGTTTTGTTACAATGTCCAAAAGGACTGTCTCCCTTTTTCCTTGCCCTTCTCCTTGTCCGTATTCAGATACAGTCTTTCAGATAATGGGCAAATTGTGATTAATTAGTGTCAAGAGTTGCTGGCGTAGAGTTAGCCACTTACCCTCTGCCCCCAGCGCCCAGATCATTCACTCCTCTCTTTCCTCCATCTGAGATGGCACAATCGTGGTTAAGGGTGACCACCATGGAGCCAGCCAGCTTAGATATGAGTCCCATCTCTGACACTTCTAGCTGGGTAACCTTGAGCAAGTGATTCACCTCTCTGAGCCTCAGTTTCCTCATCTGCGAAATGGAGATAATAATAAATATCCACCCCATAGAATTGCTGTGAGAAGTAAATGCATTAAAATGTATCCATCTCTTAGAACAGTGCCTGGCACACATTAAGCACTGTGTAAATATTTTTATTTATACAGTTATTTTTTTTACAGTTACATGACGTTCTGTGCACTAAATTTTTTTTTCCAGATGAGGGAGGCCGAGATAGGATTAAAAAACGAAAAAGGAATTGTTTTGCTTTTCATTTTATGACCTTTAGTGCCTGAAAACCTTTGTCATTTTAATGTTTTACTTTATTGGAAAAAGAAGATTTTTAAATCCTGGCTAGTTGCTTCTGGATAGTGGAAATAGCCTTCTTGGAACAGAACTTCTCTCTTCTGAGAAAGTCGCTAAAATGAATCTTTAGTCACACACATGGAAAGCAAGTATTTATCCATGATTGCTAAGAATCAGGAAAGCAAAATTCAGTTAAGGGACATTGGTCTTCTGGGAGGAAAGGGATTGACAGCCAGGCCCCCTCACTTTGAGATACAAAAGTTTTGAAACATTTCTTTTAAACTGGAGTGGCCAGACCATGGTCAGCTGTCATGAGAGGACTGAGGGATTTCTATAGGAAAATTCACCATAATGGTGTATGTATGAGTAGCTTGGACACGGGTATGGCAGAGAACTGGTGTAAGCTAGGAAGTATAACTGATGGGTTTATGTCTATTAAAGAGGCCGAGAGAAAAAAGGAGGGTAAGTATACATTTATGGCTTTTGTTATATTAACCTTCTTACTGATCATTTCTAGGTCTCTTCCTTTGGTATTCTTCATTGGATGTTACCAACTGGAGTCATTTCCTTCGCCCAATATGGCTTGGCTTCCATGTACTTCCTTTGTGCTGTTATTGGCAATTATATTACGTATCTGTATCTTTTAGACCTAACAATAATTATTTTTAAAATCAGTTAGAGGAAAGGAGAAAATATGCATGCATACTTTCTTTTATCATTACACAATTACCTTTCACAGTGCTCTTTGTTTTTTAGTGTGGATTCAAATTATCGTTGAGGATCACTTGCTTTCATCACTCGCTTTGAGCCTGAAGAACTAACTGCCTTTCATATTTTTGGGAAGGTGGGCCTGGAAGCAAAAATTCTTTTGGTTTTTGTTCATCTGGGAAGTCTCTATTTTGCCTTCATTTTTGAAAGATAGCTTTGCTGGTTATAGGATTCTTGTTTGATTTTGTTTTTTCATGGTGTGCTTTGAATATGTTATCTTATTGTCTTCTGGCTTCCATGTTTCTGCTGAGAAGTTGTCAGTCTTACTGGGGGTTCCCTTGTAAGTGATGAGACATTTTCTCTTTCTGCTTTCAATTTTTTTTTTCCCTTGTCTTTGGCTTTCAGCATTTTTACTATGATGTGTCTGTTTGTGTATCTCTTTGTGTTTATCCTACTTGGAATTCACTAGGCTTCCTGTATAGGTATGTTATTGTTTTTCAATAAATTTAGGAAGTTTTCAGCCATTATTTCTTAGAATGATTTTTCTTCTCCTTTCTCTCTCTCCTCTTCTTCTGGCACTCTCAATTGCATGAATGTTGTTTTACTTAATAGTGTCCCACATTTCTTTAGGGCTCTGTTTATTTTTCATCATGATTTTTTCTCTCCATTCTTTGGATTGTATAAACTCTATTTATTTTCAAGTTTGCTAATTCTTTCTTTTATCAGCTCAAATCTACAATGGAGCTCCTCTAGTAAATTTTTCATTTCAGTTATCGTACTTATGTATTTATTTATTATATTAAAATTTAAAATATATTTAATAAATATATGAAAATAAATAGATTTTATATTATCTATTTTAATATATTTATTTTATAGTATAGTTTTTAACTCCAGATTTCTATGTCATTCTATTTTGTAATATCTAACTTTTTATTGATATTTTTTATTTGATCATAATTTTCTTACTTTTTGAAAAATGAGTTCCTTTTAGTTATTTAAACATATTTGTAATGGCTACTTTGAAGGCTTTGTCTTTTAAATCTGACATCTGCTCACTCGCACAGGCAGTTTCTGTTGCCTGCCTTTTTTCCAGCCTAGGGGTCGTACTTTCTCATTCCTCCCAGAACCCATACAATTCTCCTTCCTAACCAGCACTGTCCAATAGAATGTCCTGTAATGGCAGAGATGTTCTATATCTGCACTGTCCAATATCATAGCCCTTAGCCAAATGTGGCCACTGAGAACTTGCAATGTCCATAGTGTAAATGAGGAACTGAATTTTTAATTTTATTTCATTTTGATTAATTTCCATTTAAATAGCCATGCGTGACTCGTGGCTATGGTCTTAAACATTGCCATTCTAGGCCATGATCTGAGTACCAGTTCCCTAGAATTCCCGACCCAAATGTTCCTGAACCCACTTTCAGCACCAGTTTGGGACTCTTCCTAGTCCAACTTCAATCCAACGCTCAGAGCACTCCAAGACCCAAGGGGTGAGCAAGAGGTGATCTGGGGGACACAGACCAAGCTCCGATATTCAGATGTGGGTGTCCACACCACAAGGATACAGGATGTACACAGGAATGGCAAGAGAAGGGTGTGTGAGCTATGAATAGGGAACCTCCATTGTACTCTTGGTCTGGAATCCACAAATGTTACAGACTGGCAGTGTCTCATTTTTTTTATCTACGTGTGGCTACGTGTGTGTTCATTTTATAATTTTTGACTCTATTTGGTGTAAAAATGTGCATGCGTATGTATGAATATAAGTAGGCACACAGATACACTATTTTTCACAATTCTTTACAATGATTTAAAATTTTCTACCACTATTAAGATAAAGTCCCAGCTCTTTCTGTGACATATAAAGTCTCGTACAATCTTATCTTCTGCTCGCCTCTCTGACCGATCTCCTGCCATCCTCCCCCTCACTCTCAGCTCCCCTCGCACTGACCTTCTGGCTCCAGCCAGCAGGGCCAAGTTACAGAGGAGTGTGTGGGCAGAGAGTTAACTGGCCTCGTATTCAAAAGCATTTGTATTAGCAACGCAAAGAAACGCCCGTGATGGGGGTTGAGTGAGGACTGGAGTGGACAGCCAGAGTGTCAGGAGTGATGTGGCAATTGCAGCCTCCCAGAGGTTACGAGGAAAGGTGTCTGCTTATGTAAGAGAGCTGGAGACAGTTCTGAAGGCTGCCCAAAAAGGAACGCTTGGCCATTGAAGGAACCATCAATCAGGGGCCCTGAACAGGTGGAGGCTGGGGCTACTCTCAGCGGAAAGCTGGGCTCAGAGATCCAGTTACCAGCCGTGGGGAATCCAACTATCAAAGCTGATGCCAGAGGGGAGGGAGAGGAGGAGACAGAGGCCTGAGTCAGCGGAAAGAACGAATCCAGAGCACCTAAGGTGACTGAAGAACCACCAGAAAGGGAGCTGGAGAATAGTAACAATAACCTCTAACTCAGTGGTTCTCACAGTAGGGTCCCCTGGACCAAACACATCCTCAGCTTGAGCAGAGAGCTTCTTAGAAATGGAAATTCTCAGGCTCCCCCCAGTGAGAATCAGAAAATCTGAGAGAAAGGGCGGACCTGGCAATCAGTATTTTAACAAGCCTTCCAAGGTGATTCCAGTGCCTGAGAACTTAACTATTCTGAGTGTTTTACCTCTGTTAACTCATTGATCCATATAACAACACTGTAAAATGGAAGGTGCACCATTTCACAGACAGGAGACATGAGGCAGGATAATTTATGTAACTCACCTAAAATCAGAGAGCAAGACAGAGCAAGAGGCACAACTTGCTCCATAACGAACTTCCCCTAAACTTGGTGACATAAAACAATAATTTATTATCATCATTATCACTCATGTTTCTGGGGGTTGGCTGGGCTCAGCCCGGAGGTTTTCGGCCAGGGTCTCTCATGCAGTTATAGTCAGATGGTGACTGGAGCTGAGGTCATCTTGGAAGGCAGGTATGCTAACCACTATACCACCAACACCTCGGGATCTTGGAGGCTTCCTCACTCACGTGTCTGGCAGGTGATGCTGGCTGTTGGCCAGAACACTCACATGTTAACTATCCATGTGACCAGGGCTTCCTCACACCATGCTAATTGGGTTCCAATGGTGAGCACTCCAAGAAAGAGAACCCAATTAGCCCGGTGCACAAGCCATCCTGATGTCCAGCCAGTAGAACCTTCAGATGACTGCAGTCCCACCTGATATCCAACCACAATGGCATGAGTGTCCTTAAGCAAGAACCGCCCAGCTGAGCCCAGTCAACTCACAGAACCATGAAAGATAATAACTGAGTTGTTTTAAATGCTAAGAGTTGGGGTAGGTTGTTATATAGCAGTAGATAAATAGAACCATGGCTGTCTCCAGTGGCTTCTGCAGGGTAAATATAGAAAACTTTCTCCTAATCTTAAATATGTAACTGCAATGTTAGAATTCCCTGAAGGTAATGGCTGGATACAACAGTTTTTCTACACCCAGGAGGCATTCAACAGGTGAGAAGACCAAGCATGATAACCTATGGTCTCTTCTAGGGCCCACTCAGTAAAATGGTTCACAGGTATGTTGTAAAGATTCAAAGAAATAATGCAGGTGAAGCCCTCAACACAGGGCCTGACATATAGTAGGTGCCCCCTAAATTGTGAGTTGTAACACACTTACCATTAAGGTCACCAGGTAAAATGTGTTTAGCTGCAGATAAGACCCCAATCAAAAGGGCTTGAATCAAAGGAAGTGTATTATTCCACATGTCAAGAAATGCAGAGGGGGGTTGCAGGGTTGTTAAATTCATTAATTTACCTACTCAAACATTTAAAACATTTTAATTATACTTCAGTAAAAATTTCATTTAAAAATACAGGTGAGTACCAACGAATTGCCAAGCACTGTTCCAGGAGCTTGGAGTTATAGCAGAGAAGAAAGCAAAGTTCCTTAGGTGGCTCAGTGACATCACCAAGAACTTAGGACCTGTTTCTTTTCTGCCCTGTCACCTCAGCATGACAACTGCACCATCAGACAGCAGCCCCTGCCCCTAGCATCACCTCCTTACACAGCATATCCAGGGGCAGAACAGGGAATTTGTTCCAGCCTGTGTCTTTTTTTGTAATTCAACTTTATTGAGATATAATTTACACACAATAAAAATATCCACTTTAAGAGTAAAATGCAAGGAATCCCAAAAGCTTCCCTCATCCCTTCGTATTTTAAGATAAGTTTTATCATATTTTTTTCTTTTTTTTGAGGCAGGGTCTCACTCTGTCACCCAGGCTGCAGTGCAGTTTTGCAATCATAACTCACTGCAGCCTCAAACTCCTGGCCTCAAGCGATCCTCCTGCCTCGGCCTCCCAAAGTGCTTGGATTACAGATGTGAGCCACTGTGCCCAGCCTTTTGTATGCTGAAAGGATGTATCCTTTTGCTTGGTCTTGAGCTTTTTAAAAATAGTATCATCCTATATGGAGTCTTGAATTTTGCTTTACTCATGTAAGATTCATCTTCTTCTTGTACATGTCCTTCATTTTCACTGCTGTATAGTATTCCATGGTGTGGCTATATCGCAATTTATTTATCCATCCTCCTTATAATAGACATTAGGTGAGTTTCTGACTTCTTGCTATCAGACAGTGCTACTAGGAACTTTCTTGGACATCTCACCTGGGGCACATGCTCAAGTGTTTCTTCTTGGGTAAGTATCTGGGAATGAAGACTCGAATCTTAAATTTGGTTGAATTTTTCAAAATAACAGGAAACTCTTTTTCAGAGGGCTGTGCTAATTTGCACTCCCGTCAGCAACACATGAGATGTCCTGCTAATCCCCATTTTTACCTCTGGTCATTGTAACTTTTGTCAGTTCGAGAGTGTAAAGCAGAATCTAAGTATGGCTTTTATTTTCTTTAGATGTTCACAGAATTAAGGGCTGGCTTTTAGTCAGATGGGTGGGAACAAAAGATTGAGGAGGCAGGGAATTTAGAGGGTGATTGTAATTATGAATCTATAATGGGTAGGGGAGAGGGGGCAGGGTGGGATGAGAAAAGCAGAGCCGTGGTGGGCAAGGAGAGAATGCGGGAACACGGCATGTTGGGTGTGCTGGAGCAGAGGGGGGACCCCAACAGGCAAGCTGGAATGCGAGGAAGCTGATTTCAGTTCCTATCTATCTATGTATCTATCTGAGTCTCGCTCTGTTGCCCCGGCTAGAGTGCAGTGGCATCATCATAGCTCACGTAACCTCCACAGTCCTGGGCTCAAGCGATCCTCCTGCCTCAGCCTCCCAAGTAGCTGGGACTACAGGTGTGCGCCACCACGCCCAGCTAACTTTTTTATTTTTTGTAGACACGGGGTCTCGCTCTTGCTCAGGCTTGACCTCCTGAACTCAAGTGATCCTCCTGCCTTGGCCTCCTAAAGTGCTAGGATTACAGGCATGAGCCACTGTACCCAGCCAATTTCTGTATCTTTCTTTGTCGTTCTCTGATTACTGATGAGTTAGAATATCTTTTCATATCAATTGTAAAACTATTAAAGCAACAGAAGAATCTCAAAGGAAAAGACCATTTTTAATGACTATTTAAAGCAATACTTCTATGCAATTAAAGAAAGAAAAAAATAATAAGGGAAATCTCTGGGGAAAAAAACCTCTTTGTCGAAAATCCATGTTGTATCAAAAGCTGATATAAAATTCACAATGAAAAGATCAAGTCCCCATTCAGAAATGTGCCACTGGCGCAGGTCCCAAGAGAGGAGCTACAGGGAACTCAGGCATGGGTACACAGAACATTCTGGACAGAGGCAGATGGGATCCGGGCCGTGCCTACTGTACACCCGGCAGAGTAGTTAAAGCAGCTTAAGAGGCCACGCTGGTCACAAGGGATATCAAAACAAGACCTCCAAAGCCGGCTTCACAGTCCAACTCAAGAGTCGTAAAACGTGCACAAGCCACATCTTACTTGTCATTTATTAATTCAGTATATTTACTGACTCTGTGCCAGGTTCTGGAGACAACGTGGTGACCAAGACAGACTTTGTCCCCATCTTCATGGATTTATCAGTCCAAAGAGGGAGACAGACACCCATATGCCGCCACCGTGGTCGGAGCTGGGACTGGGGAGGCGCAGGCAGAGACGTCAAAGCCAGGCTGGGGGAAACCCTAGGGGCTGTGGGAACCCAGGATGGACACCTGACCCACCCCGGGGGACCTAAGGGGGCTTTGCAGAGGAGGTGGCATCTTTACTGAGACTTGAAAGATACACGGAATTAGTTGTGGGGAGGAGGGTGAGAGAAAGAGGAGTGCTCCAAAAAGAGGGGAAACCATGTACAAATGCTTGGAGGTTACAGCGAGTCTGGAGTGTTCTAGACTAGCATGATCCAATAGAAACAAAGCATGAGTCATAAATGTGAGACACAAATGTAATTTCGAATTTTCTATTATAGTAGCCAAATTAAAAAAAGAGAAACAGATGGAATTAATTTTAATAATATATTTTATTTAACCCAAGATATTCAAAATAGTACCATATCAATGTGTGATCAATATAAAAAAGTTTTTGTGCCAAGTCTTTGAAATCTGGTGGGTGTGTTACACTTAAAGGACATCTTGAGTCACACTGGCCACATTTCAAGTGCTTGACAGGCACGTGTGGCTTAGTGGCTGCTGTACTGAACAGCACAGCACGGCGTTTGCTACACGAAGCCTTGGCACAGCCTGAGAGCTTGTCAGAAATGCAGAATCTTAGGCCCTTTCCCAGACCCAATCGAGTGGAACTGGCAATTTAACAAAATCCCAGGGGATGTATGTGCTCAGTAAAGTCTGAGAAAAATGGGTCCAGTTCTGCCTAAAACATTTCTGCGGCTTCCAACTGTCCTCATGATATATATCCAGCTGTTGAGCTTGGCATTCATTCAGCACACATTTACTGAGCACCTACTGAGTGCCAGGCCCTGTGCTGGCTGATGCTAGGGACACCACAGGGCTAAAGACAGGCCTAACTCCTGCCCTCTTGGAGCTCACGAGCAACTAATAAATGAGTACCCAAATCGCTGTCTCATTTCGACTATGGTAAACGTAACATGCTCAATGTGAAGCTACAGTGTGCGAAGAGTGTTAAGAGAAGCTGGACCTGGTTTGAGTGGAGAGGGATCCAGAAAATAAACCCAATAAGGTAAGAAGCCATGATCATGGCAGAAAGCCACAAGCAGATTAAATGTCCTACTGCAAGGGACAGGACTGCCAAGCAATCCCAGCCCATCCACGGTCATTAAGAAGGATCGTTTTCAGGAGAAATGTCTAGAGTGCAGAGTTACAGAAAACGAGCCAGAGACGGCGCTGGGGCGATAATGTTACACCATGCGCAAACCTGTCTGCATTTGAAAATGAACAAACAGGACGGAGGGTCAGGAAGGTGGTCGATTTGCCAACACATGACTCGGGGCAAGGGATTATGGTTGTGTTTTCTTTTAAAAAAAAAAAAAAGTCCTTTTACAATGTATCTGGATTTGCTTTAAAAATAACTGAGCAGAGGAGAAAAATGTGCAGGATACGGATGAAACAAGAATGGTCATGCACTGGTAACTGGTGAAGCCGAGTGATGTGAACATGGGAGTTCATTAGACTTTCCCTCTGCTTTTGTGTACGTTTGAAATTTTCCCTGAAAAAAAAAAAAGTTGAAAGTGTTTTTCTTTACAAATAATTGGAGATGTTGAATAGGTTTCTAGTAGCCAGAGAAGAAAGTAATTTAAGCCCCTCTTCCAAAAGGAAGAAACTGCAAGATCAGATACATGAGTCTCTCCTTTAAGAATGGAGTCAGGGGTGGTTAAAGGCACACACGATGGAACCGGGTTCCCCTGGGTTCAAATCCTTGTGCAGCCACTTACTAGCTATGGTGTCTGAAGCAACTGATTTAAACTCTAAATGCCTCATCGAAAAACTGGGGTAATAACAGTAGCTACCTCCTAAGGGCTGTGTGACGATTACTGGATTAATGCATGGTAAAGGCTCAGAACAGTGTCTGGCATGAAGGAGGCACCACACAAATGTTGGCTTATTGCAAGAGCACGTGCCAGCCAAGATTTAAACCCACAAAATGTTTCGAAGCAGACGCATTTACAGTCTCTTTACACTGAATTCATTGTCCCAGCAGCCACTGATATCAGACTGGAAGACAGGAATTCTCCCAATGCCAATACACTCTGGCAACTTTCCTTTTAACACGTGCAAACCCCTTCTAACAATTGAGTCATTCCACATACCTGTGGGACACCGTTTAGATACCTTATATAAGTCATGTTTACGAGGATAATTATGAAAATTAACGAAAATGTCCTCAGTGGATGTGAATCAAAAGGAAGCTTATAAGTACTGGTGGGACTGTTACAGAGAGAAATACGCTTCTGTTCTCTTCCTAACTCTGTAGACTTTTTAAAGTAATAAAGTGATTCCTGAAAGGTTTTTTCCTCTTTTCTTTTCTTTTTTTTTTTTTTTTGAGACAAGAGTCTCACTGTGTTGCCCGGGCTAGAGTGCCGTGGCGTCATCCTAGCTCACAGCAACCTCAAACTCCTGGGCTCAAGCGATCCTTCTGCCTCAGCCTCCCGAGTAGCTGGGACTACAGGCATGCGCCACCATGCCCGGCTAATTTTTTCTATATATATTTTTAGTTGTCCGATTAATTCCTTTCTATTTTTAGTAGAGACGGGGTCTCGCTCTTGCTCAGGCTGGTCTCGAACTCCTGAGCTCAAACAATCCACCCACCTCGGCCTCCCAGAGTGCTAGGATTACAGGCGTGAGC